>JAHUXG010012846.1:0-11962 GCA_020740815.1 Sciurus niger
TAATAGATTAAGAGACAACCCTTGTAGTTTGACCTCTGAACAAAACAGTATTAAAAAAAAACTTTATAGTTGAATAAAATAGTTCTAATCAGAAATTTTAACTTAGGAGCACAGAATCAAAATCAGGCGTTAAAAAATGTAGAATTAAAAGCAGCCCTGGTTTCTAGAAGGAAAAAAAAAAATGGCATGGCCATTAATGAAAGCAGTGTGAGAGGGTGAGTGAGAGGAGAGAGAGAGAGAGAGAGAGAGAGAGATCAAACACTTTTTCTGTGTTGCAGTGCCATGGAAAAGTTAAAAAACAATTTTTTTCTAGTCTCAGGTTGATCTCCTATTGAACTGGGCCTACTGACTTTTGCAATTTACATTTTATTGCAGGCTTCCCTGCGATCAGGCCAGAGAAATTGCTGTCTAGGACTTTTTAACTCTTTTTTTCCCCAGTTGGGAATTTGGCCAAGTTTGGATGCAGAAAATTATGAAATGTTATCTCCCAATATTGTAACTATGAGGATTCAGACATGCCAGTGGCTGTTGGATTGATTAGGGTTAATTTTCCTCTCAGTGACAAACAGGTTAGATTTTTGATCATAGGTTAATTGAGATTAAGAATTTGAAATAAGACTCCTTTTTATATGAATTTGGGTTGGGATCTCACTCAGAATAAATGATACTAATTAACATTTTGATGATGATTAAGTTAAGGGAGGATATTTACCAACTAGTTGTACTCTTAAAAATCTCTTCAGAAGGGGAATATTTGCCTGATGTTTTTCCATTCGCCATCTTGTAACTTGGGGCTCTTTGAATATATTAGGGAAGTAGGAATGCTGGCAACATTGAGGGAAGGGGCACTCTCTCCAGGTACTTAGTGAGTCCTGGTGCAGAGATTTAAAGAACTTCAGAGGTGTTTTCTGTTTATTGTGGTGTGTCAGAGTGGGGGGCCTGTGGGAAGTCTGGGAAGGGCCCAGCAGATATTGATTCCCCCAGAATCGGCTTTTTTCCTCCACTTGGGGTTCACATTGTGTCTTGCAGCTTGTGGTCTTTGGGGGGAGGTTTCCTAGGAAAATTTCATCTTCCAGTGTACCTGCTGCCCAGAGTTGAGTTAGGGCTTGATATATTAGGTTAATTGTGTAAAGCAAAAAGAAAGTTTGGAGGTAGGAACCTCAGACAACCATGCCATTCTGTAAATTTCAGACAATGTTGCCAATCAGTAATAGGAAATTTTTAAATTTTGGAGAAATTGTAATGTATAAAAACTGCTCCCCCACCCATCAGGTACGGTAATTTTTCCTGCCTCCCAACCACTTGTCAATCTGTGAACATCCTGGCTAGCTATTCGTTCATCAGTCAGTTTGCAAGTATCCTTCTCTGATATTAGTCCTCTGTTAGCCCAGTGGAATTCAACTGTTTTACTGTAGCTTCCCCGCCACTTTTTTCCATTCTTCTGTCTGTACTACACACTTTTCTTTATCCTCCTGGCTTTCCACTCTCTCTAGTGTGTGCCCTTTCTTTTCCTTTCTCTTTTCCTCTCATTTTCTCTCTTCCCCTGCAGGGAGACACTGTTTGCTTAATAAATTTCCTTATGTGATTTCCCATGTCTGGCGTGGTTCCATGGAAATTCTCTTACAGAATTTCTTGATGAAAGTTTTCGTGCTTGGACCATCAGTGCAAATTATCTAATTTGTATCATGGCCAAATTTGAGTGCTGAGCCTAATGAGGTGTTTTAATTTTGATGTTAGTTTGGGAAAAAGGGTCTTGAAATAGGTAGAGAGACAACCCAAGGGGGTGTTTTTGGGAATTGACTGGGTAGTTTCCATATTTTATAAAGGCTCAACAGAGGTGCAAGTTGAGGGCAAAGCCCTCTGCGCTCTTTATGCCTCTGGTGTGCCAGTCTCAGACTGGACTTTTTTTTTTTTTTTTTTTTTTTTGCTGGGAATTGGTGAAATGTCTTTACACCAATCTCAATGTTGGGGGACACTTGGGGTCTCAGGGCAGGGTCCCTATCTGTTAGATACTGGATGAGGTCTTACTTCTCTGGAGAATTTAAAGTCTGATGTTGGATGCTTGAACAAATGGCAATGAGGTCTCTGATCTCTGAGGTTTGCTGGATGTGCAAGGGAAGAGAAGATTGGGAATGGGAGAAAGGGTGGGTGGTGGGATCAGAAAGAGACTGCATTCAGCACCATTAAATGATTTGATACAAATCCTTGCTCCATCCACATTGCATAGGGATGTGAAAATATAGCACAGTGTTGGGGGTCAGTTCTGGGTCACATAGTGGCAGCCTTTCAACCAAAGTGGACACAGAAGTTGTGAAGGGTCACTTTATGTAGGATGGGGAGGCAAGGTGAGCCATCAGTCTGGGGATTCAGCTATAGCTGTATGTGTTATGACTGGGTGTTACTTTGACCTCAGAAATCTTAGGGGTACTGGTCATTTCAAAGGCCACTCCACAGGTGTAAGGTCAGGAATTGAGTGCTATGTGGGAGAGGAAAAAAACACTGAGGCAGTGGGCAGCACACCAAAGAGCGACCAATCAAATGCGGACAGATAAACCTCACATCCACCTATCACTCAGAAGGACCACATGCCTATTCTGGTTTATAAAGACCCTGAGAAGAGGGGAGGGTACAAGCAATTTTCTCCAGCTCTCCACCCTGACCTTGTTATGGGGCACAACTTGAGAACAGACCAATCACCACTGAGAAGTCCGAATTTGAGAGTCTTTATTAAGCTGGCCAGCTGACTGTCTCACACAATACCCCAAAAAATGGCTATTGGGACAACAACCCCGACCACAGTGTTGTAGGGGTTTTTATACCAAAAATCACATCAATCATAAGTGTCTGTTGCTATGATTCAAAATTACAAACATCATGAGATCATCGACAGAGGGGGAAGTGGGTCAAACTGACCCTTACTTAGGTACAAACTAAAGAATGGTTGCTAACATCCACACAATTACCATTTACAGGTACATTGGTTACTACATAGGAATTGCCATTGTATATTATTAAACATGTCACACCAAGTAACTGATGATGGGCACAGAGGCGGGGTGTTTCCATGGGAGAAACTTATTTCCTACATAACATGGAGGAATTCTTCTCTAATTCTGGAGAAGAATGGAGAATCTGGGGTCAGCCTTCAGTGTTTATCTATTTTCCTTCAGGGTTCCATCGTACTGTCACCGGGAAAGGATTTATTTGGGGGAGGATCAATGCTTTGGTTTCCTTTCTAGGGATTGTTCTGTCATTGGGAAAGAGTGCACTGGAAAAACTATCTGGAAAGCAGTGTGGAGATTCCTTAGAAAACTTGGAATGGACCCACCATTTTACCCAGCTATCCCTCTCCTTGGCCAATACCCAAAAAACTTAAAATCAGCATACTACAGAGATACAGCCACATCAATGTTCATAGCTGCTCAATTCACAATAGCCAGACTGTAGAACCAACCTAGATGTCCTTCAATTGATGAATGGATAAAGAAATTGTGGTATATATATACAATGGAATAATACTCAGCTATAAAGAATAATAAAATTATGACATTTGCAGGAAATGGATGAAATTGGAGAATATCATGCTAAGTGAGATAAGCCAATCTCAAAAATCCAAAAGAGGAATGATCTCACTGATAAGCGGATGATGACACATAATGGGGGTTGGGAGGGGGGCAGGAATGGAGGAAGGAGTGACTGTGTAGAAGGAAAAGAGGGGTGGGAGGGGTGGAAGGCGTGGGGAAGGAAAAAAAAACAGAATGAATCAAACATCATTACCCTATGTAAATGTATGATTATGCAAACGGTATGCTGTTACTCCAAGTACAAACAGAAACAAAATGTATCCCACTTGTTTACAATAAAAATAAATTAAAAAAAAATCTTTGGAGCTAAGTTAAGTCACATTTGAACATACAGAAATGGGCCCAATTTCATGGAAATCTAAAACAGTAGTAAGACATTGCAGATAGTTCTGGAAAGCAATGTATTAAAATGGTGGTGTTTCAATTAGATTTCCCTGCATTACCAAACAACCCAAAGTTAACTGACTTAATTCACAATAACAATGTGTTTCCTCTCATCAAACTGAAGATTGCTTGTGGAGGGCTTCTGGTTCCAAGGAGCAGCCTTGTAGCAGAAGCAGTATGTTCAGTCATAGGTGGTGAGGTTGGTGGACTACCCCAGGCAAGATTTGGCAAACGATTGTGGTGTTAGGATCAGAGTCACAAGATTGTGAAGTAGGAGTGTTGATAAGGAATAGTGTGTGAGGTGCTGGCACATAGGGAACTGCAGTCAGAAATCACTGCTGTGGTGCAGGCAAAGGCAGCTGCAGATACAAAAATGTCAGATGCCCTGTGAAACCAGAAAGGCTCACATCTTCCTCCTGAGGTCTTCCCAGAGTCTTCAGGAAAGGGGTTAATATTGGCAGTGAAATTTTCAATGTGTAGGTCAGATGCTGTTTGCACAATCACTGGCCTGACCTTATTACTTGGCATAACAGGGTCAGAAGTACAATGCACTATGTGACCAGAATGAGAGGAAAGGGAAACATTTGGCAACTAACACTAAAGGGCAGCACACACCACAAGAAAAAGAGACTTCCAGGAAGCTCTATGCAAAACATCCTTGGGCAACAGTGACCATGAGAATAACTGGAAGACAAGAGAGACAATCCCCAAGTTTCCCACCCGCCCCCTGGATGCTGGGAATTGAACCCAGGGTCTTGTGTTTGCAAGGCAAGCACTCTATCAACTGAGCTATATGCCCAGCCCCAATCCCCACATTTTAATGGCTCCAAGTAGAAGAGAGGTCATGGTAGAAGAGAGTTTTGCTTTGCACTTAGCAAAGTGTAAGTATCACAGAAATCCTTAATGCTCTTTTTATGTTCAAGTACAATCACATTATAGTTTATTATCTATACCCATGGATCCTGCATCCACAACTTCAACCAACTACAGAGAGAATGTATTTAGTGAAAAAGTTATGTGTACTGGATATATGTAGACTTAATTTTCCTATCACTATTCCCTAAACAATACAGTATAACAAGCACTAATTTAACATTTACATCATAATAGGTATTATAAATCATCTACATATGATTGATGGTACATGAAATTATTTACCTAGGTAATATGTAAATATTCTTCTCTTTTATATAAGGGACTTGGTCTTTGGTATCCACAAGGGATCTTGGGACCAGTCCCCTGTGAAACCTGATGAATAAGTAAAATTGAGCTATAATGTCTGTGTTAGAATAGAGTGGAACAACTAAAAATAAATGTGAATTCTTTCATAGGAGTGAAAAATTCTTCTTTCTGCAACTTAGAATTGAGATTAAAATACACAGAGAAATGGATTTTCTACAGGCATTTTACACTTCCAGTCATGACTGTGAGATATTACCAACACCGTCATCCTTTGACTCTACCTGCCATACTGGGAACTCAGAATAGAACCTCATTTTCAAACTAAATATCTTTAGGGAGGTTAGTGAACAAAGGTTTCAGAATCAGTGCATAATACTCTTCTCTGAAACCTACATAAAATGGACTGAGAACCCCTTTCTTGAAGGGGTTTTAGTCAGGTTTTTTATCACTAAATTCAAAAGATCTGGCAAGAAAAAAACGAGGAGGATAAGTTTATATGAGATTCATGATTTCAAAGGTTGTTGACAGTAACTTTTGTACTGGACTCTAAAGTTAG
Organism: Sciurus niger; assembly: GCA_020740815.1. Classification (NCBI taxonomy): domain Eukaryota; kingdom Metazoa; phylum Chordata; class Mammalia; order Rodentia; family Sciuridae; genus Sciurus; species Sciurus niger. The sequence continues at coordinate 5,707 of JAHUXG010012846.1, forward strand.
ATGGTATCCTTCTGTTGAATATCACAGGAAACAGACACATATATCTTCAACAAGTGTCAGATAAGGTCAAACATTTGGTAATCGCCAACATATGACCTCTGTATCAGGCACAAAGAAAGCCTTTTGAAATCTTTGCTTCCTCTTTAAGGAACCTAAAACAGAGACCTAAAGGGAGTTGGAGATTTATTTAAAAAGTAGAAAAACTTCAGAATGCAGGTCTGCTACCACTCACCTACCCTGCAGTTATTTCAGAAGGAATGACTGAAAGGGAATAATGAGGAAGGCCATTTAATCTTTTATTTAATCACAAATAACCTCCAACTGACTTTTACTCATATTTGATGTCACAAAAATGTCTCCGTGATAACCTCACAATGATATTAAGATAGAACCTCTCTTGAGTGGGATTTTATTTGATAGCCTCTCATCAATTCTTGTCTCACAACAGGTATATACTAATTCCCACTGTAAGTCCAATTACCTCAAACTTTGTGAGCAGTAGCAGACCCCTGAGAAGACCTCATGTAGGCACAGACATATCTGTGAAAAGTACTGGAGACATGGACTTAGTTGTTTGCCACACTGGTCAGCAGTTATCAGTCAGAGCTATTGGCAAAACCAGGGGACATTTGCCCTGGCTAAAGATATGTTGATTGTCCAAATTTTCTGGGTCCTGCATTAGGAAATCTAGTAAGTAAAGACCAGGGTTACTACTAAACACGTCATCATGCACAGGGAAGTCCTTCATCACAAAGAAGCATCTAAATCGTGCTGAGGCTTAAGAATCCTGGTCCAGATCATAAATGCTATACAGGAAGGAACTTGGCCTTTTCTGGTTCATATTTTGTTCCCAGTGCTTCAAACACAGAGATTATCTCCTCATAGGTAAAGAAGGGAGAAAAGAAACAAAAGAGGGAGAGGGAGACACACAGCCTATTCTCACAAGAAATTTCAAACTTGGAGGCAGGGGAATTACTAATTTGGGCCTGATTCTTATGCTATAGTGTCTCTGTCAGAAAGTTTTTTCATCCTTCTAGAAATTTTCCTGTCAGAGTCTCATTGTTGATGTTGAACCAGATGCCTCTCCTTGAATGTCAGGTAAGAATCCTCCTAGGTAGTAATTTCCAATTGAGAAACTAGTATTTCCTCCTTGTATATCCCAAGCATGCACAATGAGTCATTATGAACTTGAGCTGCATGCACAGGGTATGCATGCACACACAAACACTCACACAAAAACTAACATGCAGGACATTAAAATCCACTGCCCCATGCTGGAACTGGTGGTCTGGGAAGGTCTTAAGTGAACTTCAAGGCAACCCTGTTGACTTCGGATACCATGCATTCCAGAGTGGTCTTTGCAGTGCTTCACTTCCCCTTCCATGTTGCTATCAGAATATAAGCTCCATTGAGACACAATATCATGCAAAAACAGCCCACTGCCCTCTTCTCTCTATCTGAGTAGTCTTCTCTTTTCCAGGCTTGCTGAGCCTACTCCAGGCAGATATCTGCTCATTAGTGTTTGAGGATCAAATGACAGACTGTTGAGGGGCATCTGCAATGTCTGCTCTGCTGTCCAAAATTTTTGTCTTACCTGAAGATTCTCCATTAAAACAAGGAGTTCTGCTGTGCGGTCACTCAGAAGTCTGCTTAGTGTCCATGAAGTGTGTAATCTAGAAGATGATAAACACAGGTCCTGGCCTGGATGGAACAGAGGGCAGACCTGCTAGGAACATCTGCAGGATTATACTTTTTTTCATTTCTTGGAATGGATTTTGGTTATGTTAATCATGACTTTACTGCTGGTAGTCTGTTTCTTTGACATTGGGGCTTTGCTGAACCTTAAGGACATGCTCTTCTGTGCTGTTTGTGTGTGTGCGAGTGTGTGTGTGTGTGTGTGTGTGTGTGTTTGGGAGTGAGTATTGGAATTGAACCCAGGAGCATTCTCCAACTTATCTACAACTGAAGCAGATCTCTAGCCCATTTCAAATTATATTTCAAGACAGGATCTCATTAAATTGCCCAGGCTGTCTTTAAAATTGCAATCCTCCTGCTTTAATCCCTTGAGCCACTTGGATTACTAGCATGTACCACAGTACCCACAGCATGCCATCTGGGTGATAGCAATACCTAGAATAGTCAGCTATATCCCCAGTATGTTCACTTTACCCAAACTAACAAATCAAGTTCCCACACCACCAATACCCTCCCTTTTGGACTCCTAACCTCCAAGGCCACTATCTGTCTGCCCTGATCACACCAGGTCCAGGTACCAGAGAATCAGGAAAGGCCCTTGACCCTAGAGTCTACTGAAATTACTGAAACAATCTAATCCTAAAACTTCTTATGCTGCTTTGACTTTTCTTTCTGCACAAACACAGTAAAGTATCATTCCCATGTTCCCCTACCTTCCATATCCTCTGTCTCCTAACCAATCCTGGTGCATCCCACATGGCCCTGCACAACTATTTTAGGCAACTATAGAGGTCTGTGCCTATCAAATCTGTTTCTTTTTTTTTAAAAATATTTCTTAGTTGGAGGTGGACACAATGCCTTTATTTTTTTTATTTTTATGTGGCGCTGAGGCTTGAACCCAGTGCCTCACCCGTGCTAGGTGGGCGCATTACTGCTGAGCCACAACCCCAGCCCCTCAAATTTGTTTCTGAGTCTTACCATACCAGATTAAAACAAACCCCATTTAAACTTGCAAAATGCCAAACCTGCAAAGTTTCTTGAAAGGGCCTGCACCTAGGTAATGAGGGGTACACCCCATTCTGTGCTTTCCATTTTCTATTGTAGGCACTCATTATCTTAATGTTGGAGAACAGGTTGGGCTGCCAGAAGAGCAAGGGGAAGAAGGCTTCTACACTTGAGAAACAGAAACTGTGCAAACATTATTCCTGTTGCACACACTCTTCTGTCATGGCTGCAAACTTGGGTCACAGAAGAGGTTCAGAAGCAGACAAAAGCTCTCTATAGTCACGAATAGAGCCTGACTTAAATCAAAATTTTAAATATTAGTTCTCCTCCAACTTTCTTACTTACCTTCCCAGTAAACAATTCAAAGTACAAAAAAAGAAAGGCCTTTTTCTTTTCTGGGTATCTTCACAATCCCTGGGTGAAGTTCTGATTGGAGGCATAGCTGGTTTCATGATCCACTGTATTTTCATTTCTTAGTTTCCATTCTTTTTTTTTTTTTTCTCCTCTGTAGCCATAAGATGGCCGTAAGTTTTTCATGCTCAGTTCCAGCCAGTCATTTTTGGGCCTCTAAAATAATCTGCCTCAAACCAAGTTGGTAGACTCCATGCCTCTTTTTTCAGGGGAATTCCATGCTGACTTCTTAGGCCGGATCACCTGCCCCATGCAGAGGGGGATTTCAGGAAAATGAGGAGCTGATTATGGAGAAGAGAAAAGAGATACACCCTTTGAGCAGGCTCCCCTCTGATCTGCAGAAGAACACCAGTCTACACCATAGAGCTGGGAAACAACTGCTCATGTCAGCTCATGTCACTGTCCAAGACTCCAGGTACCAGGACATCTCCACTTTATAGATGAGGAGATGAGGGCCCTCTGCAAAACCACTGGCCTTGAAAGTGGTAGAGTCAGAATATGAAGTTAAGTCTAGTCTCCAAAGGGATGTTTTGAATCAATCTTGGCCTCCCAGCATAGACCAGAGCAAGAAAGGGAAAGCAGGAAGAATGAAGACTCCCTGACAGCACCTCACAGAGGCCCTGCATTTGTCAGTTAGTTGCTGGGTTTGGGAGTTTTCCTTTCTGCTCATGTCTTTTAAAGTTTTCCCCATATATTTATTTTTATGTCACCTTTGCAATTTTGCCACTTCTAATTTTTTGTTTACTTATTTTCCTAAGTCAATTTGTCTGTTATACTTACAAAACTGTATTTAAAACTCCAAATTTTTATGGCAATTGTCCATCAAAATGAGTACCACTTGCCTCAAATAAAAATTAACTTCAAAATTCCATTGAATTACTAAGTCAAATAATGGCCATACATGCATGATTAAAAATCATCCACATCTGAGGCAGAGTCTTCAGACTACAGGAGAATTACAGCTACTTGATCACACCAAAACACACCAAAACCTCTGCCACATGCATATTTATTTTCCAGGCATATCCTGAAAACTCCCTTGCACTCTGCACTTTTCTACAACTGAGCTTCAGTCTGGCCACCTCTATCTCCTCTCACAGTGCTGGTGGTGATGACCAGGAGAAAACACTGCTTCCCAACTACTCAGATTCAGCACAAATATACCAAAAGGAGAGCTGAGAAGGTGTGCAAAACACAAAGAGGCAAAGGGGACATAGGTCTAAACAATTCAAGGGCAGAGCTTGTGCCAAGGGAACAGAATTCCAAAGAAGGCTGCTCTTATTGGGAAATGATGAGAGAGAAGAGAAACCCTCCCTCAACCAAAAATACTTCCTCTACCCTCATTCTTTGGTTTTACTGTTTTGTGTAGGAACTTTCCATTTTGCAGATTATTTTTATAATAACTAAAAAATAGGAGGAAAATAAATATTCAAAAGGGGCAATCTGACTGGTCAACCAGGGTATAGCTGCTCTACAAACTCTTATTCAGTCTTAAGAATAATATTTTAAAACATGAAGGGGGCTGGGACTGTAGTTCAGTGGTGGAACAGTTTCCTGGCACATTTGAAACCCTGGGTTTTATCCTCAGCACTGCATAAAAATAAACAAATAAAATAGACACACCTAAAATATTTAAAGACCATTGTCATTAAGATAATGCTCAAGTATAAAAAATAAATTGCATTTACAATGAGATTACTATAGGGCTATCTGATGGTGTACTTCTAGGTCTTGAAGTATATAAAACTCTAGTGGTTCTAGTGCACTACTGAAGCAGTTTGTAGAAATATAGAAGAATATGACCCCATTACTGTCTTGGTCCCAACTCAGAGTCTCAGAGCCACCTGGGACAGCCTACAAGGCTCTGCAGGCCCTACACAGTTGTCACTTGGACTTCTGACCAGGAACTCATCCTAGCCTATCTTGCCTCATGGGAGGTTCCATGCCAAGAAGAATCACACAGAATTTTTCAGAATCCAAGTCATCTTTAGGTTATTTTTTAACCTAAATATTCAGTCTTGAAGTTGACATTCATATAGGAATGAGTGTGTCAATGTTGCATGGGCATCGAGCCTTGACCATCACCTCAGAAAATTTACAATGCAGTGTGACTATTCACATAAGAACACTTTCTATCTCAGTGATCCTGAAGCATTGTAAGGGAATTTGAGGTTGCCAGTCCATGCCATCAACCACTGTGACAATTCTCTTTGTCTCTATTCCTGCTGCCTGGTCCCCTAGCAGGACCCCACAAGGGAGTTCCTTAATCAGCACAGTTAAAGCCCATATATTGACATGCTGCTTATTAATAATAGAAGGAGAAAATATCCCTGGAACCTTGAATATTTTTGCTGCTTCTTGGAGCTGCTACTTGCACTGGCAAAAAATCCTATGAGAGTTTGCAACATATCTGCCATGCCAGAGATGCTCTGTCACCCTTCATCACAGTACCTGGCCCCATGTGTCAAGAAGGAATGGCTGACTTAATAAAAACTTGATAAGTTAAGAGTGGACTAAACTGATACTGTGAGTACTAGAGGTACATGGCATGCCATGACTAGGAGGATCTTGGGCATATTTGTTACCAGTATAAGCTTGATTTAGCTATGAAAATGACCTTTAGGGAAATGACAAAATGGCCTTAGATAGGAAAGTACCCACTCCTCTCATCAACACCTGTTGGCCAGACTTGGCTCCAGTTAGCCTGCACATTATGGAGGAAGGTAAGACTCCTGGCCTCAAATTGCATTTTCTGTCCTGTCCCCTGCTCCCATCCATCTTCTCATCTCACTTTTTATTTTTCTCATCATTATGAGCAAGACTGGATAACCTTGGAATCCTTGGTGTTCCTTAAGCTTTCTAGTTGATCCTTTAAGAGAAACTTTGCTCCCATTTTATAAATGGAGCAAAAGTGGTCCAAACTCATTTGATGCTCTTTCTGAGAAGTAAAAGTAAAAAAGGAACATGTGCCAAAAGTGGTGTATCATAGCTTGTTGATTAAATGTCTTTAAGTACATTCCATTATTTTCTGAATCTCTCCCCTGGTGGAGGCTGACAATAGTATTAGAAACTGAGAGAAAATTAGAGGTTCAGGGTGCTATACAGTGAAGGAGAAAGGACCCCAATCACAGTTACAATCATCCAT
>JAHUXG010012848.1:0-61126 GCA_020740815.1 Sciurus niger
ATATCTCATCTGGTACGGTGCCTGCCTCTCATGCTGGAGACTCGGTTTCATGTCCCCAGCACTCTGGGTTTGTGGAAGTAAACAAATAAAACCAACCGTCCATCATCTCTGTTTCTTTCTTTTCTCCTCTGCTCACAGAGGAGCACCATTTTCAATGCAAATCAATTCCACAAACAAGTCTCAGCAGGATGCTGAGCTCCAAGAGAGCAGTGCTGCCCAGTCACCTGCATTTCTTCAGAATTCTTGTTCAATGAATTCGCTCGACTCTCCGTATTACAGAGGTTCAGGATATCGAATGAGTTTGCTTATGAGGATAATTCTTCAGCACTTTCTTCAGTTGCTCATTGTGTATCAGGTTTCAGGAAATTCAACAATGACCACCGCACATGTTCCAGGCACACTCTAGGCTTCTTGGACACACTGCCATACTCTCTTCCACTGAAGAGTCTTACTCAATGGAGCACTTTCCACGTGTAAGTCAATGTCTGCTGGAAAGACAAAATGTGAACACAAAAGAGAGCCGCTCTTGACCCCGGAACTTCTCACACATTTGCTTTGAAGAGGTTTTCCTCTGATTTCTTTGTGAATAAATTTAGGATATGGGGTAGAATGGATAGTAACCTGTTTTGATACCATTCAGAAGGTTCATGGGGCATTTACAACCTACCCATCAAATATCATTGATTCTCCATAGAAGAATGGAGCCCTTTTGTAGACTTTGGCAATACTGAAGAATATCCTCAAGAGATGCAGTGCATTTTTTAGTTTTCCATATTCCACGATCATCTGCCTTAAATTGTAGGTCGTGAGAGAAAGTGTTTTGAAGTTGGAAAGGCTTATTCTTATGGTTGTTGTTCCAGAAAATTAGGAATCACGATTCGTGTATTTTGCTGTCCCTAGGGAGCAACACAAAAGGGAAAGGAATTTTCAAGGGCATTTTCATTCTAATAGGGGGATTAAGTTCAGGTTTGAAAGTTTCATATAGAAAGATTGGCCAATAAGTACTTCCTGTATTTGTAGTGTATGCTGTGGCTGAAAGTATGTTTTAGTGTTTTCGGGAGACCATGATTGATGGCGAGTTTCCTGGGGTCTCTTCTCTGAAGTTGTTTTCCAGCATCAACATCCTAAAAGGCTTCTGGCCCTCCAAGTATCCTGACTCTCTTCTTTTGAATATTCACCTTGGATACTTTCAATAATTCCACTTTTATCACGGTGCATTTTCAATGTTGCTATAATGCCCTGTGAGAGTGTGCAAATCATGCCATCACCAGACTCTTCACTTATCACTAGCTTGTAGTCTGCTTCTTACTGGGTCTCCTTACAGGAGTCCTGGCAAAATTTCACAGAACTTTTTGACAGACAGGAATGTATCTCATGAAGAAGATGGACCATTGTGTGAAAAATGTTTGGCCTGTCATTTCTGTATCATGATAAGATTTGATGTCACCTTGGAAAAATCCAAGAAGGTTAGTTTCAGTGTGGAGCCTAGTTGAATGTCAGCAGCCAATGATGAGATGTCTCACCTTTGGAGTGAGCACAGAACCACTCTTCCTGCATGTCAGGAAGAACCACTCTTCCTGATGCCACTAAACCAACCACTCACTTTTACATAGAACATGGACATCCAATGTCCCAACTGTCTCCTTTCCATACTTCATATTATACGAGGAGAAACCAGACAGATGGAATGTTTTGTGTCCCAAATCAATTATCACACGGACCATGGTGCTGCACTGCATAATCTTCTGTGGTTAGCACTCACCATCCATCTCTCCATGTGACTACTAGGACCATAGGATAGTTTTCTGACTCTGAAGGAAACATGGGTGGTTCCAGTCCTGGAGGAATGGGAACGGAGTGCACATCTTCTGGTGTCAGTGTTAAGATTTTTTCCAACGTGCTCGCAGGCATCCTTCGTCCCAAGTCCTTCCACTGAAATTCGTGGGTTCTAAAAGGCTGCATTAGGTGCCAGATGCCAGATGAGCTTCCTGTCACCAAGATCTTTCTGGCCTATGGAGTACAGCACCACCTAGTGAACCTTAGTTGTATTTCATGTTGTCAGACTTCAATGGGATCCCTTGTCCTGCCTGGATATGGGGAAATTTATTGCTCACGGGACTCTATACACCGTAGAGCCTGTTTTCTTGTGGCCTGGGAAACAAGAACAAAATAATTACATGAAAAACGCAAGACTCTGACACCCGATCCCTTCATGTATCCACTAACCCGTACTCTGAGACTCCACATGTTTTGAATGTTGGTTTAAAGCGGCCAGGAGCTGAATGGTCTCTGGTTGCCAAGGGAACCAAGATGCTTCCATTTTTTTAGTCCACACCTTTATGACTTCAAGTGGAATCTGGGGTCCAGGTGTAGTATCACAGGAACCACTCTTCAAAGTTAAAGTTGCGCAAAGCTTTACCATCACTCTGGGGTATCTAAAAAATGACTTCTCCTTCCGTATACTTGAAAACACACGACGTTTACAACCTCGCTGACCAATGCCTGCTCCTTCCCCTTTGATTAGAGGAGTTCTCCCATGTATGCCTCTCCTGTCACAGGAGAAATGCTAACCATTCTTTATGTTTTTCTGAGTGGAATTGATTGAAATGAAATAAATAACGTCTCAGTTATATGACGTTATCCATTTATCACTCTGTAATAAATCTTCAGAGAAATAACTAAAAAGATAACGAGAAGATAGAATATGGATGAGGAATGTTTTCTTTGAGCACCACGTTTCAATTCTGGGAACCCAGAACATATAAGCCATCACCACATGCATTTGCCTGTTTATATCTCCCACCAGGGTCTGAGTAAATTGCTGAAGCATATTCACTGAGGGACACAGGCTTACAACAGGAACCACATCTTCATTAGGCTCACCAATTCTGGAGATTGTGGGAAAAATCCAGCACCTGAACTGCCTTGAGCATTATGTAAATCTCTGGTCAAAAATTTTTCAAAGGAAAGTTCAAAAGGAAAAATAAGAAAAAAATATTATCTAGGAAATTGTCAGTTGATTTTGAATGTAATGACTAGGGATTCATGTGTGAATGAATCCAATATCTCCATTTTCGTCCTCAATGAAGATGGGAAAAATCTCTAATGAAGTACGCAGGGCTCGGCTTGTATTTCACAGGCAAAAAAGATCCTTACTGCTTTCAGATGAAGAGGGGAATTAAGAACCCCATTGACTTTGCTTGTTTTGGTCATGAGTGCTTCACTGCATTATATTTCACAATTTACGTTCGTAGGTGATCAAGTGTTGTATCTCAGAGAAGTCAATTCAGTGCAGACAATGTAGCTCATCTGGTACTGTGTGTGCATCTCATGCTGTAGACTCGGGTTTGAGCCCCAAGCAATCAGGGTTTGTGGAAGTAAACATTGCTTGTATTTCGCAGGCAAAAAAGATCCTTACTGCTTTCAGGTGAAGAGGGGAATTATGAACCCCATTGACTTTGCTTGTCTTGGTCATGAGTGCTTCACTGCATTATATTTAACAATTTATGTTCGTAGGTGATCAAGTGTTGTAACTGAGAAGCCAATCCAGTGCAGACCATGTAGCCCATCTGGCACGGTGCGTGCCTCTCATGCTGTAGCCTTGGGTTCGAGTCCCCAGCACTCTGAGTTTGTGGAAAGAGACAAATGAAACCAACCTTCCAGCATCTCTTTTTCTTTTTTTCTCCTCTGCTCACAGAAGAATCAACACTCGAAACAGAACCAATTTCAATGCAAATCAATTCCACCTACATAAATGTACGTTTAGTGTTTTCCGGAGAACATAATCGATGGCGAGTTTCCTAGGGTCTCTTCTCTGAAGTTGTTTTCCAGCATCAACATCCTAAAATTCTTCTGGTACTCCAAGTATCCTGAGTCTCTTCTTTTGAATATTCAGCTTAGAGCTTTGTATATTTCCACTTTTATCATGGTGCATATTCAACTTTGCTATAATGCCCTGTGGGAGTGTGTAAATCATGCCATCACCAGACTCTTCACTCATCGCCAGCTTGTTGTATGCTACCTACAGGGGCTTCTTATGGGAGTCCTAGAAAAATTTCACAGTCCCTTTTGACAGAGAGCAATGAATCTCGTGAAGAAAATGGAACATTGTGTGAATAATGTTTGGCATGTCATTTCTGTATCATGAAGAGATTTGATGTCACCTTGGAAAAATCCGAGAACGGTAGTTTCACTGTGGAGCCTAGTTGTATTGCTGCAGCCAATGATGAGATATCTTGCCTTTGGAGTGAGCACAGAAACACTCTTCATGCATGTCAGGATTGAGGTTTCACCTTCCATCAGACTAAGGGAATAACCCCATTGTCTCTTCTTGAGCCACTACACCAACCACTCACCTTCACATAGAGCATGGACATCCCTTCTCCCACCTATCTCCTTTCCATACTTCACATTATACGAGGAGAAACCAGTCAGATGGAATGTGTTGTGTCCCAAATCAATTTTCACCCAAAAAATGGCACTGCACTGCATAATCTTCTGTAGTTAGCACTCACCATCCATCTCTCCGTGTGTCTGCTAGGTACCCTCAGATAGTTTTCTGACTCTGAAGGAAACATTGGTGGTTCCAGTCCTGGAGGATTGGGAATGGAGTGCACATCCTCTGGTGCCCGTGTTAAGATTGTTGACCAACGTGCTCTCAGGCAGCCATGAGTCCCAGCTTCTACCACTGAAATTCATGGGTTCTAATAGGCTGCATTAGGTGCCCAATGAGCTGCCTGTCAGCAAGATCTTTCTGGCCTATGGAGCACAGCACCACCTAGTGGACCTTGGTTGAATTTTGAGTTGTCAGACTTCAATGGGATCCCTTGAACTGCATGGATATCAGGAAATTTATTGCTCACGGGACCCTCTACACCATAGAGCCTGTTTCCTTGTTGCCTGGAAAACAAGGATAAAATCACTTCTTGAAAACGCAAGACTCTGTCACTCAATCCCTTCATCTATCCCCTAACCCGTCATTTGAGATGCCACAGGTTTTGAATGTCGGTTTGAAGTGGCCAGTAGCTGAAAGGTCTCTGGTTGCCAAGGGAATCGTGATGCTTCCATGTGTGGGTCCACTCTTTATGACTTCAAGTGGAATCTGGGGTTCAGGTGTAGTGTCACAGGAACCACTCTGCAAAGTTCAAGTTGTGCAAGGCTTTACAAACACTCTGGGGTATGCAAAAAATGACTTCTCTTTCCATATATGTGACAACACAGGACGTTCACAAACTTGCTGACCAATAGTTGCTCCTTCGCCTTTGATTAGAGGAGTACTCCCATGTATGCTTCTCCTGTCACAGAAAACTGCTAACCATTCTTTACGTTTTTCTGAGTGAAATTGATTGAAATGAAATAAATAAAGTATCAGATATGTGACATTATCCACATATCACTCTGTAATAAGTCTTCAGGGAAATAACTGAAAAGATAAAAAGGAGAAGATAGAATTTGGATGAGGAATATTTTATTTTTGGAACCACGTTTAGATTCTGGGAACCCAGAACATATAAGCCATCACCACAAGCATTTGCCTGTTTCTATCTCCAACCAGGGTCTTAGTCAATTGCTGAAGCATTTTCACTGAGGGACACAGGCTTAGCACAGGAACCACATCTTCATTTGGCTCACTAATTCTTGAGATTGTGGGAAAAATCCAGCACCTGAACTGCCTTGTGCATTATGTAAACTCTCTGGTCAAAAATTTTTCAAAGGAAAGATCAAAACAGAAAATAAGAAAAAAAATACTATCTAGGAAATTGTCAGTTGATTTTGAATGTAATGACTAGGGATTCAAGTGTGAATGAATCCAATATCTCCATTTTTAGTGTCCCATTGAGCAAGTTCTCAAACCCACATACTCCTGCCTCAGGCCCTCTTCCAGGCCTCCTTCATTCCCTGATAAATTTTTTGGTCACATGTAGTCAGCTACTTTCATTTTCGTCCCCAATGAAGATGAGAAAAATCTCTAACTCAGGAAGCAGGGCTCGGCTTGTATTTCACAGGCAAAAAAAGATCCTTACTGCTTTCAGGTAAAGAGGAGAATTAAGAACCCCATTGACCTTGCTTGTCTTGGTCATGAGTGCTTCACTGCATTAAATTTCACAATTTATGCTCGTAGGTGATAAAGTGTTGTAACTCAGAGAAGTCAATTCAGTGCAGACCATGTAGCCCATCTGGTACTGTGTGTGCATCTCATGCTGTAGACTTGGGTTCGAGTCCCAGCTCTCTGGGTTTGTGGAAGTAAACAAATGAAACCAACCTTCCATCGTCTCTTTTTCTTTCTTTCTCCTCTGCTCACAGAAGAATCAACACTCAAAATAGAACCATTTTCAATGCGAATCAATTACACCTACATGTCTTAGAAGGAAGCTGGGATCCAGAGAACAGTGCTACCCAGTCACCTGCATTTCTTCAGTGTTCTTGTTCCATGAATTCACTCGACTCTCCTTAATACAGTGGTTCAGTGTCTCACATGCGTTTGCTTATGAGGATAGTTCTTCAGCACTTTCTTCAGCTGCTCATTGTGTATCAGGTTTCAGGAAATTCAACAATGGCCATCGCACATGTTCCAGGCAGTCTTCAGGCTTCTTGGACACACTGCCATACTCTCTTCCAATGAAGGGTTTACATAACGGAGCACTTTCCACCTGTAACTCAACGTCTCCTGGAAAGAGAAAATGTGAATACAAAAGAGAGCCGCTCTTGACCCTGGAACTTCTCTCACACATTTGCTTTGTAGAGGCTTGACTGATTTCTTAGTGAATAAATTTAGGATTTGGGGCAGAATGAATAGTATCCTGTATTGATACCATTCAGAAGGTTCATTGGGCATTTACAACATACTCACCCAATAAAATTTGTTCTCCAGTGAGGAATGGAGTCCTTTTGTCGACTCCTTTAAAATTGAAGAAAATTCTCAAGAGAAGCAGTGCATGGTTTAGTGTTCCATATTCCAGGATCAACTGGCTTAAATTGAAGGTCATAGGGGAAAGTGTGGTGAAGTTGGAAAGGCTTATGCTTATTGTTGTTGTGCCAGAAAATTAAGAATCATGGTTCGTGATTTTTGCTCTCCCTAGGGAGCAAAAGAAAAAAGGCAGGAATTTTCAAGGGCATTTTCATTCTAAAACGGGGATTGAGATACATTTTTGAAGGTTTCACAGAAAATGCGCGGCAATAACTACTTCCTGTATTTGTAGTGTATGCTGTGGCTGAATGTACGTTTAGTGTTTTTGGTAGAACATGATCGATGGCGATTTTCCTAGGGTCTCTTCTCTGAAGTTGTTTTCCAGCACCAACATCCTAAAATTCTTCTGCTCTTCCAAGTATCCTGAGTCTCTTCTTTTGAATATTCAGCTTAGATGCTTTGTATAATTCCACTTTTATCATGGTGCATATTCAACTTTGCTGTAATGTCCTGTGGGAATGTGTAAATCAGGCCATCACCAGACTTTTCACTCATCGTCATCTTGTTTTATGCTACCTACAGGGGCTTCTTATGGGAGTCCTAGAAAAATTTCACAGTCCCTTTTGACAGAGAGCAATGTATCTCGTGAAAAAAATGGACCATTGTGTGAATAATGTTTGTCATGTCAATTCTGTATCATGATAAGTTTTGATGTCACCTTGGAAAAAACCGAGAAGGGTAGTTTCAGCGTGGAGCCTAGTTGTATGGCTGCAGCCAATGTTGAGATGTCTCACGTTTGGAGTGAGCACAGAACCACTCTACTTGCATGTCAGGATTGAGGTTTCCACCTTCCATCAGACTAAGGGAAAAACTACATTGTCTCTTTATGAGCTACTAGACCAGCCACTCACCTTCACATAGAACATGGACATTCCTTCTCCCACCTGTCTCCTTTCCATACTTCACATTATACGAGGAGAAACCAGGCTGATGGAATGTGTTGTGTCCCAAATCAATTTTCTCCCAAACCATGGCGCTGCACTGCATAATCTTCTGTGGTTAGCACTCACCATCCATCTCTCCGTGTGGCTGCTAGGTACCCTTGGATAGTTTTCTGACTCTGACGGAAACATGGGTGGTTCCAGTCCTGGAGGATTCGGAATAGAGTGCACATCCACTGGTGCCAGTGTTAAGAGTGTTGACCAACATGCTCTCAAGCAGCCCTCGGTCCCAGCTTCTTCCACTGAAATTTGTGGGTTCAAATAGGCTGCATTAGGTGCCTGATGAGCTGCCTGTCAGCAAGATCTTTCTGGCCTATGGAGCACAGCACCGCCTAGTGGACCTTGGTTGCATTTTGAGTTGTCAGACTTCAATGGGATCCCTTGTCCTGCCTGGATATTTGGAAATTTGTTGCTCACGGGACTCTATACACCGTAGAGCCTGTTTCCTTGTTGTCTGGGAAACAAGGATAAAATCATTTCTTGAAAAACGCAAGACTCTGTCACTTAATCCCTTCATCTATTTCCTAACCCGTCATCTGAGATGCCACAGGTTTTGAATGTCGGTTTGAAGTGGCCAGTAGCTGAAAGGTCTCTGGTTGCCAACGGAACCGTGATGCTTCCATGTTGTGGGTCCACTCTTTATGACTTCAAGTGGAATCTGGGGTTCAGGTGTAGTGTCACAGGAACCACTCTGCAAAGTTCAAGTTGTACAAGGCTTTACAAACACTCTGGGGTATGCAAAAAATAACTTCTCTTTCCATATTCTTGACATCACAAGACATTCACAACCTCGCTGACCAATGCCTGCTCCTTCCCCTTTGATTAGAGGAGTACTCCCATGTATGTGTCTCCTGTCGCAGGAGAACTGCTAACGATTCTTTATATTTTTCTGAGTGAAATTGATTGAAATGAAATAAATAAAGTATCAGATATATTACATTATCCACTTTTCACTCTGTAATAAATGTTCAGAGAATTAACTGAAAGGATAACGAGGAGAAGATAGAATTTGGATGAGGAATATTTTCTTATTGGCACCACATTTAGATTCTGGGAACCCAGAACATATAAGCCATCACCACATGCATTTGCCTGTTTATATCTCCCACCAGGGTCTGAGTAAATTGCTGAAGTATTTTCACTGAGGGTCACAGGCTAAGCACAGGAACCACATCTTCATTTGGCTCACTAATTCTTGAGATTGTGGAAAAATCCAGTACCTGAACTGCCTTGTGCATTATGTAAACTCTCTGTTCAAAAATTTTTCAAAGGAAAGATCAAAACAGAAAATAAGGAAAAAAATACTATCTAGGAAAGTGTCAGTTGATTTTGAATGTAATGACTAGGGATTCAAGTGTGAATGAATCCAATATCTCCATTTTTAATGTCCCATTGAGCATCTTCTCAATCCCACATAGTCTTGCCTCAGGCCCTGTTCCAGGCCTCCTTGATTCCCTGATATATTTTTCTGTTCGCATGTCAGTCAGCTACTTACATTTTTGTCCTCAATGAAGATGAGAAAAATCTCTAACTCAGGACGCAGGGCTCGGCTTGTATTTCACAGACAAAAAAGATCCTTACTGCTTTCAGGTGAAGAGGAGAATTAAGAACTCCATTGACTTTGCTTGTTTTGGTCATGAGTGCTTCACTGCATTATATTTCACAATTTATGCTCGTAGGTGATAAAGTGTTGTAACTCAGAGAAGTCAATTCAGTACAGACAATGTAGCTCATCTGGTACTGTGTGTGCATCTCATGCTGTAGACTTGGGTTCGAGCCCCAAGCAATCAGGGTTTGTGGAAGTAAACAAATAAAACCAACCTTCCTTCGTCTCTTTTTCTTTCTTTTCTCCTCTGCTCACAGAAGATTCAACACTCGAAACAGAACCATTTTCAATGTGAATCAATTACACCTACATGTCTTAGAAGGAAGCTGGGATCCAGAGAGCAGTGCTACCCAGTCACCTGCATTTCTTCAGAGTTCTTGTTCCATGAATTCACTCGACTCTCCTTAATACAGAGGTTCAGTGTCTCACATACGTTTGCTTATAAGGATATTTCTTCAGCATTTTCTTCAGCTGCTCATTGTGTATCAGGTTTCAGGAAATTCAACAATGACCATCGCACATGTTCCAGGCAGTCTTTAGGCTTCTTGGACACACTGCCATACTCTCTTCCATTGAAGGGTCTTACACAATGGAGCACTTTCCACGTGTAACTCAACGTCTCCTGGAAAGAGAAAATGTGAATACAAAAGAGAGCCGCTCTTGACCCTGGAACTTCTCTCACACATTTGCTTTGTAGAGGCTTGACTCTGATTTCTTAGTGAATAAATTTAGGATTTGGGGCAGAATGGATATTACCCTGTATTGATACCATTCAGAAGGTTCATTGGGCATTTACAACCTACCCACCCAATAAATTTGGTTCTCCAGTGAAGAATGGAGCCCTTTTGTAGACTCTTGTTAATATTGAAGAATATCCTCAAGGGAAGCAGTGCATGGTTTAGTGTTCCATATTCCAGGATCAACTGGCTTAAATTGAAGGTCATGGGGAAAATGTGGTGATGTTGGAAATGCTTCTTCCTATGGTTGTTGTGCCAGAGTATTAGGAATCATGGTTTGTGGATTTTTGCACTCCCTAGGGAACAACAGAAAAGAGGCAGGAATTTTCAAGGGCATTGTCAACCTCAACAGGGGATTGAGATTGATTTTTAAAGGTTCCACAGAAAATGTGCGGCAATAACTACTTCCTGTGTTTGTAGTGTATGCTGTGGCTGAATGTACGTTGAGTGATTTGGTAGAACATGATCGATGGTGAGTTTCCAGGGTCTCTTCTCTGAAATTGTTTTCCAGCACCAACATCCTAAAATTCTTCTGGTACTCCAAGTATCCTGACCCTCTTCTTTTGAATATTCAGATTAGATGCTTTGTATAATTCCACTTTTATCATGGTGCATTTTTAGCTTTGCTATAATGCCCAGTGTGAGTGTGCGAATGATACCATCACCAAACTCTTCACTCATCGCCAGGTTGTTCTATGCTACCTACTGGGGCTTCTTATGGGAGTCCTAGAAAAATTTCACAGTCCCTTTTGACAGAGAGCAATGTATCTCGTGAAGAAAATGTACCACTGTGTGAATAATGTTTGGTATGTCATATCTGTATCATGATAAGATTTGATGTCTCCTTGGAAAAATCCAAGAAGGGTTGTTTCAGCGTGGAGCCTAGTTGTATGGCAGCAGCCAATGATGAGATGTCTCGCCTTTGGAGTGAGCACAGAACCACTCTTCGTGCATGTCAAGATTGAGCTTTACTCCTTCCAACAGGCTGGGGGAATAACTCCATTCTCTCTTCATGAGCCACTAGACCAGCCACTCACCTTCATATAGAACATGGACATCCATGTCCCACCTGTCTCCTTTCCATACTTCATATTATACGAGGAGAAACCAGACAGATGGATTGTGTAGTGTCCCCAATCAATTTTCACCCAAATCATGGCGCTGCACTGCATAATCTTCTGTGGTTAGCACCCACCACCCATCTCTGCGTGTGGCTGCTAGGTACCCTTCGATAGTTTACTGACTCTGAAGGAAACTTGGGTGGTTCCAGTCCTGGAGGATTGGGAATGGAGTGCACATCCACTGGTGCCAGTCTTAAGATTGTTGACCAACGTGCTCTCAGGCATCCCTTGGTCCCAGCTTCTTCCACTGAAATTCGTGAGATCTAATAGGCTGCATTAGGTGCCTGATGAGTTGCCTGTCAGCAAGATCTTTCTGGCCTATTGAGCACAGCACCACCTAGTGGACCATGGTTGAATTTTGAGTTGTCAGATTTCAATGGGATCCCTTGTCCTGCCTGGATATGGGGAAATTTAATGCTCATTGGACTCTATACACCATAGAGCCTGTTTTCTTGTCGCCTGGGAAACAAGGATAAAATCATTTCTTGAAAAACGCAAGACTCTGTCACCCGATCCCTTCATCTATCCCTTAACCCGTCCTCTGAGATTACATGATTTGAATGTTGGTTTCAAGCTGGCAGGAGCTGAATGGTCTCTGGTTGCCAAGGGAATTGTGATGCTTCCATGTTGTGAGTCCACATCTTTATGACTTCAGGTGGATTCTGGGGTTCAGTTGTAAAGTCACTGGAGCCACTCTTCAAAGTTCAAATTGTGCAAGACTTTACAAACACTCTGGTGTATGCAAAAAATGACTTCTTCCGTATCCTTGAAAACACACGAAGTTCACAACCTCGCTGACCATTGCCTGCTCCTTCCGTTTGATTAGTGGAGTACTCCTATATATACCTCTCCTGTCACAGTCAAACTGCTTACCATTCTTTACGTTTTTCTGAGTGGAATTGATTGAAATGAAATAAATGAAGTATCAGATATATGACGTTATCCACTTATCACTCGGTAATAAATCTTCAGAGAAATAACTGAAAAGAAAGCGAGGAGAAGATAGAATTTGGATGAGGAATTTTTTCTCTTTGGCACCACGTTTAGATTCTTGGAATCCAGAACATATAAGCCATCACCACATGCATTTGCCTGTTTATATCTCCCACCAGGATCTGAGTACATTGCTGAAGCATTTTCACTGAGGGACACAGGCTTAGCACAGGAACCATATCTTCACTTGGCTCACTAATTCTGGAGATTTTGGGAAGAATCCAGCACCTGAACTGCCTTGTTCATTATGTAAACTCTCTGGTCATTAATTTTTCAAATGAAATGTCAAAAGGGAAAATAAGAAAATAAATATTATCTATTAAAGTGTCAGTTGATTTTGAATATAATGACTAGGGATTCAAGTGTGAATGAATCCAATATCTCCAATTTTAGTGCCCATTGAACATCTTCTACTCCCTCATAGTCCTGCCTCAGGCCCAGTTCCAGGCCTCCTTGAATCCCTTATCTATTTTTCTGCTCACATGTCAGTCAGCTACTTCCATTTTCATCCTCAATGAAGAGGGGAAAAATCTCTAACTCAGGACACAGAGCTATGCTTGTGTTTCACAGGCTAAAAACATCCCTACTCCTTTCAGGTGAAGAGGAGAATTTAAAAGCCCTTTGAACTTGCTTGTCTTGGTCATGAGCTTCGCTGCATTAAATATCACATTAATGTTTTAGTTGATCATGTGTTGTAACTCAGAGAAGCCAATCCAGTGCAGACCACTTAGCCCATCTGGTACGGTGCCTGCCTCTCATGCTCGAGACTCGGTTTCGAGTCCCCAGCACTCTGGGTTTGTGGAAGTAAACAAATGAAACTAACCTTCCATCGTCTCTTTTTCTTTCTTTTCTCCTCTGCTCACAGAAGAAACAACACTCGAAGCAGCACCATTTTCAATACAAATCAATTCCACCAACAAGTCTCAGCAGGATGCTGGGCTCCAAGAGAGCAGTGCTTCCCAGTCACCTGATTTCTTCACAGTTCCTCTTCCATAAATTCGATCGACTCTCCATAATGCAGAGGTTCAGGGTCTCGCATGAGTTTGCTTATGAGGACAATTCTTGAGCACTTTCTTCAGCTGATCATTGCGTATCAGGTTTCAGGAAATTCAACAATGACCACCGCACCTGTTCCAGGCACTCTCCATTTTTCTTGGGCACACTGTCATTCTCTCTTCCAATGAAGGGTCTTACACAACGGAGCACTTTCCACATGTAACACAATGTCTCCTGGAAGACAAAATGTGAACACAAAAGAGAGCTGCTCTTGACACTGGATCTTCTCTCACACATTTGCTTTGTAGAGGCTTGACTCTGATTTCTTAGTGAATAAATTTAGGATATGGGGTAGAATGGATAGTAACCTGTTTTGATACCATTCAGAAGGTTCATGGGGCATTTACAGCTACCCACCCAATATCATTGGTTCTTCAGTGAAGAATGGAGCCCTTTTGTAGACTCTTGCTACTATTGAAGAATATCCTCAAGAGAAGTAGTGCATGGTTTAGTGTTCCATGTTCCAGGTTCATCTGCCTTAAATTGTAGGTCGTGGAGGAAAGTGTGCTGAAGTTGGAAAGGCTTATACTTATGGTTGTTGTTCCAGAAAATTAGGAATCATCGTTCACGAATTTTGCTGTCCCTAGGGAGCAACAGAAAAGAGACAGGAATTTTCAAGGGCATCCTCATTCTCATAGGGGGATTGAGGTTCATTT
Organism: Sciurus niger; assembly: GCA_020740815.1. Classification (NCBI taxonomy): domain Eukaryota; kingdom Metazoa; phylum Chordata; class Mammalia; order Rodentia; family Sciuridae; genus Sciurus; species Sciurus niger. The sequence goes on from JAHUXG010012848.1 coordinate 14,078, forward strand.
TTGAAAGTTTCATATAGAAGGAGCGGCCAATAAGTACTTCCTGTATTTGTAGTGTATGCTGTGGCTGAATGTATGTTGTATTGTTTTCGGTTGACCATGATCGATAGCAAGTTTCCTAGGGTCTCTTCTCTGAAGTTGTTTTCCAGCATCAAATCCTAAAAGCCTTCTGGCCCTCCAAGTATCCTGAATCTCTTCTTTTGAATATTCACCTTGGATACTTTGAATAATTCCACTTTTATCATGGTGCATTTTCAATGTTGCTATAATGCCCTGTGAGAGTGTGCAAATCATGCCATCACCAGACTCTTCACTTATCACCAGCTTGTTGTCTGCTCTTTACTGGGGCTCATTATGGGAGTCCTGACAAAATTTCACAGTCCCCTTTGACAGACAGGAATGTATCTGGTGAAGAAGATGGAACATTCTGTGAATAATGTTTGGCCTGTCATTTCTGTATCATGATAAGTTTTGATGTCACCTTGGAAAAATCCAAGAAGGGTAGTTTCAGTGTGTAGCCTAGTTGTATGTCAGCAGCCAATGATGAGATGTCTCGCCTTTGGAGTGAGCACAGAACCACTCTTCCTGCATGTGAGGATTGAGCTTTACTCCTTCCAACAGGCTAAGGGAATAACTCTATTTTCTCTTCATGAGGCACTAGACAAGCCCCTCACCTTCACATAGAACATGGACATCCCATGTCCCACCTGTCTCCTTTCCATACTTTGTATTATAGGAGGAGAAACTAGACAGATGGAATGTGTTGTGTCCCAAGTCAATTATCATCCATACCATGGTGCTGCACTGAATAATCTTCTGTGGTTAGCACTCACCATCCATCTCTCTTTGTGACTGCTAGGACCCTAGTATTGTTTTCTGACTCTGAGGGAAACATGGGTGGTTCCAGTCCTGGAGGAATGGGAACGGAGTGCACATCTTCTGGTGTCAGTGTTAAGATTTTTGTCCAACGTGCTCCCAGGCAGCCCTCATCCCAGGTTCTTCCACTGAAATTCGTGGGTTCTAATAGACTGCATTAGGTTCCAGATGAGCTGCCTGTCAGCAAATTCTTTCTGCCCTGTGGACCTTGGTTGTATTTTAAGTTGTCAGATTTCAATGGGATCCCTTGTCCTGCCTGGATATGGGGAAATTTATTTCTCACGGGACTCTATACACTGTAGAGCCTGTTTCCTTGTCGCCTGGGAAACAAGGATAAAATCATTTCTTGAAAAATCCAAGACCCTGACACCCGATCCCTTCATCTAACCCCTAACCCGTCATCCGAGATGCCACATGTTTTGAATGTTGGTTTGAAGCGCGGCCAGGAGCTGAATGTTTCTGGTTGCCAAGGGAACCGTGATGCTTCCATGTTGTGAGTCCACTCCTTTATGACTTCAGGTGGAATCTGGGTTTCAGGTGTAGTGTCACAGGAACCACTCTGCAAAGTTCAAGTTGTACAAGGCTTTACAAACACTCTGGGGTATGCAAAAAATGACTTCTCTTTCCATATCCTTGACAACACCCGACGTTCAAAACCTCGCTGACCAATGCCTGCTCCTTCTCCTTTGATTGAGGATTACTCCCATGTATGCCTCTCCTGTCACAGGAGAACTGCTAACCATTCTTTACATTTTTCTGAGTGGAATTGATTGAAATGAAATAAATAAAGTATCAGTTATATGACATTATCCACTTATCACTCTGTAATAAATCTTCAGAGAAATAACTGAAAATATAATGAGGAGAAGATAGAATTAAGATGAGGAATGTTTTCTTTTTGGCACCACATTTTGATTCTGGGAATGCAGAACATATAAGCCATCACCACATGCATTTGCCTGTTTATATCTCCCACCTGAGTCTGAGTAAATTGCTGAAGCATTTTCACTGAGGGACACAGGCTTAGAACAGGAACCACATCTTCATTTGGCTCACTAATTCTGGAGATTGTGGGAAAAATCCAGCACCTGAACTGTCTTGAACATTATGTAAACTCTCTGGTCAAGAATTTTTCAAAGGAAAGGTCAAAAGGGAAAATAAGAAAAAAAGTATAATCTAGGGAAGTGTCAGTGATTTTGAATGTAATGACTAGGGATTCATGTGTGAATGAATCCAATATCTCCATTTTTAATGTCCCATTGAGCATCTTCTCGATCACACATAGTACTGCCTCAGGCCGTGTTCCAGGCCTCCTTGAAACCCTGATATATTTTTCTGCTCACAGGTCAGTCAGCTACTTCTATTTTCGTCCTCAATGAAGAGGGGAAAAATCTCTAACTCAGGACTCAGGGCTCAGCTTGTGTTTCACAGGCAAAATGATCCTTACTCCTTTCAGGTGAAGAGGAGAATTAAGAAGCCCATTTACCTTGTTTGTTTTGGTCATGAGTGCTTCACTGCATTAAATATCACAATTAATTATTGTAGATGATCAAGTGTTGTAACTCAGAGAATCCAATCCAGTGCAGATCATATAGCGCATCTTGTATGGTGCCTGCCTCTCATGCTGGAACCTCGAAACCAACACTCTGGTTTTGTGGAAGTAAACAAATGAAACCAACCTTTCAGCGTCTCATTTTCTGTCTTTTCTCCTCTGCTCATAGAAGAATCAACACTCGAAACATCACCATTTTCAATGCAAATCAATTCCACCAGCAAGTCTCAGCAGGATGCTGGGCTCCAAGAGAGCAGTGCTGTCCAGTCACCTGCATTTCTCTAGAGTTCTTGTTCCATGAATTCACTTGACTCTCTGTAATACAGAGGTTCAGGGTCTCACATGAGTTTGCTTATGAGGATAATTCTTTAGCACTTTCTTCAGCTGCTCATTGTGTATCAGGTTTCAGGAAATTCAACCATGATCACCGCATGTGTTCCAGGCACCCTCCATGCTTTTTAAACACACTGCCATAGTCTCTTCCAATGAAGGGTCTTGCAAAATGGAGCACTTTCCACGTGTAATACAATGTCTCCTGGAAAGAAAAAAATGTGAAAACAAAAGAGAGCCTCCCTGGGCCTTTTCTCACACATTTGCTTTGTAGAAGCTTTCCTCTGATTTCTTAGTGAATAAATTTAGGATTTGGGGCGGAATGGATAATACCCTATATTGATACCATTCAGAAAGTTCAAGGGGCTTTTACAACCTACCGAACCAATATCATTGGTTCTCCAGTGAAGAATGGAGCCCTTTTGTAGACTCTTGCTAATATTGAAGAATATCCTCAGGAGAATCAGTGCATGGTTTAGGGTTCCATATTCCAGGATCAGCTGCCTTAAGTTGTAGGTCGTGGTGGAAAGTGTGGTGAAGTTGGAAAGGCTTAAGAATTTATGGTTGTTGTTCCAGAAAATTAGGAATCATGGTTCATGATTTTTGCTGTCCCTAGGGAGCAACATAAAAGAGGCAGGAATTTTCAAGGGCATTTTCATTCTCATAGGGGGATTGAGGTTCATTTTTGAAGGTTTCACAGAGAATGAGCGGCCAATAACTACTTCCTGTATTTGTAGTGTATGCTGTGGCTGAATGTATGTTGTAGTGTTTTGGTTGACCATGATTGATGGTGAGTTTCCTAGGGTCTCTTCTCTGAAGTTGTTTTCCAGGATCAACATCATTCAATGCTTCTTGCCCTTCAAGCATCCTCAATCTTTCTTTTGAATATTCACCTTGGATACTTTTAAAAATTCCACTTTTATCACGGTGCATTTTCAACCTTGCTATAATGCCCTGTGAGAGTGTGAAAACCATGCCATCAACAGATTCCTCACTCATCACCAGCTTTTTTTCTGCTACTACTGGGAATCCTTATGGGAGTCCTGGCAAAATTTCACAGGCCCTTTTGACAGAGAGGAATGTATCTGGTGAAGAAAATGGACCATTGTGTGATTAATGTTTGGCATGTCATTTTTGTATCATGATTAGATTTGAGTCACCTTCGAAAAATCCGAGAAGGGTAGTTTCTGGTTGGAGTCTAGTTGTATGGCAGCAGTCAATGATGAGATTTCTCAACTTTAGAGTGAGCACAGAACCACTCTTCTTGCATGTCAGGATTGAGCTTTCCTCCTCCCATGAGTCTAAGGGAATAACTCCATTCTCTCTTCATGAGTCACTAGACCAGCCACTCACCTTCACATAGAACATGGACATCCCATGTTCCACCTGTCTCCCTTCCATACTTTTAGTTTAGGAGGAGAAACCAGACAGATGGAATGTGTTGTGTCCCCAATCAATTTTCACCCAAACCATGGCGCTGCACTGCATAATCTTCTGTGGTGAGCACTCACCATCCATCTCTCCGAGTGGCTGCTGGAACCCTAGGATAGTTTTCTGACTCTGAAGGAAACATGGGTGTTTCTAGTCCTCGAGGTTTGGGAACGGAGTGCACATCCTCTGGTGCCAGTGTTAAGATTGTTGACCAACGTGCTCTCAAGCAGCCCTCGGTCCCAGCTTCCTCCACTGACATTCGTGGGTTCTAATGGGTGCATTAGGTGTCAGATGAGCTGCCTGTCAGCAAGATCTTTCCGGCCAATGAATCACAGCACCACCTAGTGGACCTTGGTTGAATTTCGAGTTGTCAGACTTCAATGGGATCCCTTGTCCTGCCTGGATATGGGGAAATATTATTGCTCACAGGACTCTATACACCGTAGAGCCTGTTTTCTTGTCGCCTGGGAAACAATGATAAAATCATTTCTTGAAAACGCAAGACTCTGTCACCCGATCCCTTCATCTGTCCCCTAATGCATCATCTGAGACACCACATGTTTTGAATGTTGGTTTGAAGCGGCCAGGAGCTGAATGTTTCTGGTTGCCAAGGGAACCGTGATGCTTCCATGTTGTGAGTCACTCCTTTATGACTTCAGGTGGAATCTGGGGTTCAGGTGTAATGTCACTGGAGCCACTCCTCGAAGTTCAAGTTTCCCAAGGCTTTACAAACACTCTGGGGTATGCAAAAAATGACTTCTCCTTCTGTATCCTTGAAAACACAAGATGACGTTCACAACCTCGCTGACCAATGCCTGCTCCTTCCCCTTTATTAGAGATGTACTCCCATGTATGACTCTCCTGTCACAGGAGAACTGCTAAACATTCATTACGTTTTTATGAGTGGAAATGATTGAAATGAAAGAAATGAAGTATCAGTTTTATGACGTTATCCACTTATCACTCTGTAATAAATCTTCAGAGAATTAACTGAAAAGATAACAAGGAGAGTATAGAATTTGGATGAGGAATGTTTTCTTTTTTTGGCACCATGTTTCCATTCTGGAAACCCAGAACATTTAATCCATCACCACATGCATTTGCCTGTTTATATCTCCCACCAGGGTCTGAGTAAATTGCTGAAGCATTTTCACTGAGGGACACAGGCTTGAAACAGGAACCACAACTTCATTTGGCCTACCAATTCTGGAGATTGTGGGAAAAATCTAGCTCCTGAACTGCCTTGTGCATTATGTAAACTCTCTGGTCAAGAATTTTTCAAAGGAAAAGACAAAAGGGAAAATAAGTAAAAAATATTATCTAGGAAAGTGTCAGTTGATTTTGAATGTAATGACTAGGGATTCAAGTATGAATGAATCCAATATCTGCATTTTTAGTGTCCCTTTGAGCATCTTCTCAATCCCACAAAGTCCTGCCTCAGGCCCTGTTCTAGGTCTCCTTGGATTCCTGATATATTTTTCTGCTCACTGTTCAGTCAGCTACTTCCATTTTCATCCTCAACGAAGAGGGAAAAAATCTCTAACTCAGGACGCAGGGCTAGGCTTGTGTTTCACAGGCAAAAAAGATCCTTACTGCTTTCAGGTAAAGAGCAGAGTTAAAAACCCCATTGACCTTGCTTGTCTTGGTCATCAATGCTTCACTGCATTAAATTTCACAATTTATGTTCGTAGTTTATCAAGTGTTGTATCTCAGAAAAATCAAACAAGTGAAGGCCATATGGCCCATCTGGTACGGTGCCTGCCTCTCATGCTGGAGATTCGGGTTCGAGTCCCCAGCACTCTGGGTTTGTGGAAGTAAACAAATGAATTCAACATTCCATTGTCTCTTTTTCTTTCTTTTCTCCTCAGCTCACAAAATAATCAATACTGGATACAGCCCCATTTTCAATGCAAATCAATTCCACTAATAAGTCTCAGCAGGATGGTGGGCTTCAAGAGAGCCGTTCTTAAGAGTCATCTGCATTTCTTCAGAGTACTTGTTCCATGAATTCACTTGACTCTCCTTAGGACAGAGGTCATGCATCTCACATGAATTTGCTTTTGAGGATAATTCACAGCACATTCTTCAGTTGCTCATTGTGCATCAGTTTCAGGAAATTCAACAATGACCACTGCCCTTGTTCCAGGCATTCTCCAGGCTTCTTGGACACACTGCCATACTCTCCTCCAATTAAGTGAACTTGCACTCCGGAGTACTTTCCACGTGTAACTCAATGTCTCCTGGAAAGACAAAATGTGAACCCAAAGATAGCCGCTCTTGACCCTGGAACTTCTCTCACACATTTGCATTGTAGAGTCTTGCTTGTGATTTCTTAATGAATAAATGTAGGATTTGGGGCAGAATAAATATTGGCCTGTATTAATAACATTCAGAAGGATCTTGGGGTATTTACATCCTACTTACCCAATATCATTGGTTCTCCAGTGTCAAGAAGAATGGAGCCCTTTTTAGATTTTTGTTAATATGGAAGATTGTCCTCAAGATAAGCAGTGCATATCCCAGGATCAAATGACTTAAATTGTAGGTCGTGGGGATAGTGCATTGAAGTTGGGAAACGTTATGCTCATGATTGTTGTGCCAGAAAAAATAGGAATCATGTTTCGTGTATTCGACTGTCACTTTGGACTAACAGAAAAGAGATAGGAATTTTCAAGTGCATTTTCATTTTCAAAAGGTGAATGAGGTCATTACTGAGTGCTGCATAAAGTATGAGCGGTCAATAACTACTTCCTGTATTTGTAGTTTATGATGTGCTTGAATACATGTTGTAATGTATGCTTTGTCAATGATTGATGGCGAGTTTCAAAGGTTTTCTTCTCTGAAACTCTTTTGCAGCATCAACATCCTTCAATGCTTCTGGCCCCCCAAATATCCTGACTCTCTTCTTTTGAATGTTCAGCTTGGAAACTTTGAACAATTCCACTTTCAGCACAATCTTTTTACAAACTTGCTTTTATGCCCTGTGAGACTGTGGAAATCATGCCATCACCAAGCTGTTCACTCTTCCCCAGCCTGTAATTTGTTACATACTGGGGCTTCTTAAAGGAGTACTGGCAAAATGTCACAGGCCCTTGCCACAGAGACGTATGTATCTTGTCAAGAAGACAAACCATTGTTTGAATAATATTTGGTATGTCATTTCTAAAACATGTTTAGATTTGATGTCACCTTGGAAAAATTCCAGAAGGCTAGTTTCAGGGTGCAAACTACGTAAAAGGCAGCAGCCAATGATGAGATGTCTCGCCTTTGGAGTGAGCACAAAACCACTCTCCTTGAATGTCATGTTTGAGCTTTCCTCCTTCCAACATGCTGTGGGAATGACTCCCTCCTCTCTTCATGTGCCACCAGAGAAGCCACTCACCTTCACATAGAACATGGACATCCCATGCCCCATCTGTCTTCTTTTCATACTTCATAGCATAGGAGGAGAATCCAGATGGATGGAATTTGATGTGTCCCAAATAAATTATCACCCAAACCATGGCTCTGCACTGCATACTCTTCTGTGGTGAGCACTCACCACCCATCTCTCCACGTGGCTGCTAGGCCCCTAGGTACTTTTCTGACTCTGAAGGAAACCCGGGTGGTTCAAGTCCTGGAGAATTGGGGACGGAGGGCAAATCGTCTGGTGCCAGTGTTAAGATTGTTGACCAACGTGCTCTCAATCAGTCCTCGATGCCAGCTTCTACAACTGAAATTCCTGAGGTCTAATAGGCTGCTTCAGGTGGCAGATGAGCTGCCTGTCAGCAACATCCATCAGGACAATGGAAAACATCGCCACCTAGTGGACCTGGGTGGAATTGCGAGCTGTCAGACTTCAATGGGATCCCTTGTCCTGCCTGGATATGGGGAAATTTATTGCTCATGGGACTCTATACACCGTAGAGCCTGTTTCCTTGTCACCCAGGAAACAAGGATAGAATCAATTATTCAGAAACCCAAGACCCTGGCACTCGCTCCCTTCATCTATCCTCTAACAATCTCATCTGAGCTGCCACATATTTTTAATTTTGGTTTGAAGTGCTAGGAGCTGAATGGTCTCTGTTTGCCATGGGAACCATGATGCTTCCGTGTTCTGAGTCTCCTACTTTATGACCTTAGGTGGAATCTGGGGTGCATGTGTAATATCACTGTAGTCACTTTTTAAAATTCATGTTGCACAAGGCTTTACAAACACTCTCGGGTATGCAAAAAAATGAGTTCTCCTTCTGGATTCTTTTTTTTTTTTTTGTAAACAAATGGAATGCATATTGTTTCTCTGTTTGTACATGGTCTAAAGGCATACCATTTTTGTAATCATAAATTTATATAGGGTAATGTTGTTTGATTCATCTGTTATTTTTTCCTTCCCCCTACCTTTTCCACCCCTCTTTTAACTCTATACAGTCCTTCCTTCCTCCATTCTTGCTCTCCTCCCTAACCCTAACTCTAACCCTAACACTAACCCCTCCCACCCCGCATTATATGTCATCATCCATTTATTAGTGATATTCTTCCTTTGTTTTTTTGAGATTGGCTTATCTCACTTAGCATGATATTCTCCAATTTCATCCATTTTCCTGCAAATGCCATAAATTTATCATTCTTTATGGCTGAGTAATATTCCATTTTGCTCACCGTTTCTTGATATTGTGGAAAAAATCCAGCATCTGAACTGACTTGTGCATTATGCACAGTTCTCTGTTCTGTAGAATTTTTCAAATGAATGGTCAAAATGAAAATAAGAAAAAATATACTTTTTAGTAAAGTGTCAGTTGATTTGGAGCGTAATGGCTAGGGATTCACGTGTGAATGATTCCAGTACCTCCATTTTTCATCACCAATTGTACATCTTCTCAATCTCACATAGTCCTGCCTCTGCCCCTGTTCCTGGTGTCCTTGGATCCCTGATATATTTTTCTGCTCACATGTCAATCAACTATTTCCATTTTCATCCTCAACGAAGAGGGTAAAAACCTTTAACTCCAGATGCAAGTCTAGGCTTGTGTTTCACAGGCAATAAGTTTCCGTACTGCTTTGATGTGAACAGGAGAACTAAGAACACCATAGACATTGTTTGTCTTGTTCATGAGTGCTTCACTGCATAAAATTTCACAAATTATGTTCGTAGGTGATTAAGTTTTGTAAATCAGAGAAGCCATTCCAGTGCTGTCCATAAAGCCCATCTCATAGAGTGCCTTCATCTCATGCTGAAGACTCAGGTTGGAGTACCCTGCATTCTGGAATTGTGGAAATAACAAACAAATGACACCAACTTTCCATCGTCTCTTTTTCTTTCTTTTCTCCTCTGCTCACAGAAGAATCAACACTCGAAAACAGCATCAATTTCAATACAAACCAATTCCACCAACAATAATCAGCAGGTTACGGGCCACCAAGAAACAGTGCTGCCCAGTCACCTGCATTTCTTCAGAGTACTTGTTCAATGAATTCTCTCAACTCTTCTTAGGACAGAGGTCACGGGTCTCACATGAGTTTGCTTATGAGGATAATTCTTCAGCATTTTTTCAGCTTCTCATTGTGCATCAGGTTGCAGGAAATTCAAAATGGACCACCGCATTTGTACCAGGCACTCTCCAGGCTTCTTCAACACACTGCCATATTCTCTTCCAATTAAGGGGACTTGCACACTGGAGGACGTTCCATGTATAAGTCAATGTCTCCTGGAAAGACAAATTGTGAACTCAAAAGAGAACCGCTCTTGACCCTGGAACTTCTCTCACACATTTGCTTTGTAGAGGCTTGACTGTGATTTCTTAGTGAATAAATTTAGGATTTGGGGCAGAATGGATACTAGCCTGTATTGATACCATTCAGAAGGATCATGGGACATTTACAATCTACTCACACAAAATTGTTGGAGCTCCATGTCAAGAGGAATGGAGTCTTTTTGTAGACTCTTGTTAATGGTGATGAATATCCTCAAGAGAAGCAGTGCATGGAGTCGTGTTGCATATCCCAGAATCAACTCCCTTAATTTGTAGATCATGGAGGAACTTGCGGTGAAGTTGGGAAGGCTTATGCTTATGGTTCCTGTGTGGAAAAAAATAGGAATCGTGATTCTTGTATTCAGCTGTCCCTTGGGAGCAACAGAAAAGAGACAGGAATTTTCAAGGGCATTGTTGTTATCAATAGGGGAATGAGGATCGTTATTCAAGGTTGCATAGAGAATGAGTGGCCGATAACTACTTCCTGTATTTGTAGTGTATGATGAGGCTGAATATATGTTGTAGTGCTTTGGGTTGACCATGATCGATGGCAAGTTTCATAGGGTCTCTTCTCTGAAGTTGTTTTCCAGCATCAACAGCCTTCAGTGCTTTTGACCCCCAAATGTCCTGACTCTCTTCTTTTCAGCTTGGAAGCTTTGAACAATTCCACTTTCAGCACAGTCTATGTTCAAAATTTCTATTATGCCCTATGAGACTGTGCTCATCATGCCATCACCACGCTTTCACTCATCCCCAGCTTGTTGTGTGCTCCATACTGGGGCTTGTTAAAGGAGTCCTGGCAAAATTTCACAGGCCTTTGGGACAGAGACCTATGTATCTGATTATGACGATGGATCATTGTATGATTAATTGTTGGCATCTCATTTCTGTGTCATGTTTAGATTTGATGTCACCTTGGAAAAATCCCAGAAGGTTATTTTCGGGTGCAGCCTAGTTGTAAGGTAGCAGACAAGGAGATGTCTTGCCTTTGAAGTGATCAAAAAACCACTCTCCTTGCATGTCAGGTTTGAATTTTCCTCCTTCCAACAGGCTGAGTGAATGACTTCATCCTCTCTTCATGAGCCACCAGAGAAGATTTAAACAATTCCACTTTCAGCACTATCTATGTTCAAACCTGCTATTATGCCATGTGAAACTGCGCTTATCATGCTATCACCAGGCTGTTCACTCATCCCCAGCTTGTGGTCTGCTCCATCCAAGGACTGTTTAGAAGACTCCTGGAAATATCCCACAGGCCCTTGCCACAGAGAGGTATTTTTCTGGTCATGAAGATGAACCATATTGTGAATAAAGTTTTGCAAGATATTTCTGTACCTTGTTTAGATTTGATGTTACCCTGGAGAAATCCCAGCAGGCTAGTTTCAGTTGCAGACTAGTTTTAAGACAGCCATTATGGAGGAGGTGCCTGGCCTTTGGAGTTGGAACACAACTCTCCATGCATGTCAGGTTCATGGTGTCCTCCTTCAAACATGCTGAGGAAATGACTCCCTAGTCTCTTCATGAGACACCAGAGGAGCCACTTACATTCACATAGAACATGGACATCCCATTTTCCATCTTTATCCTTTCCAGACTTTATAGGATAGGAGAAAAAAACGGACATATGGAATTTGATGTGTCCCAAATTATTGATCACCAAATCATGGCTCTGCACTGCAAGTTTTACTGAGGTGAGCACTCATGACCAATCTCTCCATGTGGCTTCTAGGCATCTAGGCTAGTTTCCTGACTCTGAAGGAAACCCTGGTGGTACCAGTCTTGGAGGAGTGGGGTCAGAAGGCAAATCCACTGGTGCCTGTGCTAAGATTGTTGAACCACGTGGTCTGAAGCAGAACTCGGTCCCATCTCATTCTACTGGAATTTGTGGGGGCATATAGTCTGCAACAGGAGCCAGAGGAGCTCCCTGTCAGCAAGATTGGTGCGGCCAACTGAGCACAGAGTCACCTAGTGGACCTGGGTGGATTTTTGTGCTGTCGGACTTCAATGAGATTCCATGTCCTGCCTGGATATGGGAGAATTTATTGCTCACGGGACTCTATACAGATTGGGGCCTGTTTCCTTGTCGACCAGGCAACAAGGATTGAATCATTCCTTCAAAAACGCAAGACCCTGGCACCAGTTCCCTTCATCTATTCTCTAACACTCACAGCTGTGTCATTACATGTGTTGAATATTGGTTTGACATGCCCAGGAGCTGAATGGTCTTTGGTTGCCATGGGAACCGTGACGCTTCTGTGTTCTGAGGCCGCTCCTCTATGACATCAGGAGAAATCGGGGATGCAGGTGCAGTGTCACTGGAGCCACTCGTCAAAGTTCATGTAGACCAAGGCTTTAAAACTCTCTGGGGAGTGAAGTCAACTGATTTATCATTCAGGAGCTTTGAAAACTGATGGTCTTCAAAACCTAGCTGACCAATGCCTGTTCCTTCCACTTTGATTAGAGGAGTACTCACACATATGCCTCTCATGTTATAGGAGAACTGTTAACCAATTGTTACTTTTTCCTGAGTAGAACAGATTGCAACAAAATGAATGAGTGATCAATTATATGACTTTAGCCACTTATCACTCTGTAGTAAATCTTGAGAGTAATAACTGAAAACAACTAGGAGAACATAGAAATTGGATAAGGAATGTTTTCATTTTGCTACTACGTTTTGATTCTGGGACCCAGATCATATGAGCCATCACCACATGCCTTTGCCTGTTTTTATCTCCCAACAGCGTCTGGCTGAAGCACTTTTACTGAGAGAAACAGGCTTAGAAAAGGAGGCAAAACTTCATCTGGCTCACCAATTGTTGAGATTTGGGCAAAATCCAGCACCTGAACTGGCTTGTGCGTTATGCACAGCTCTCTGCTCTTTAGAATTTTTCAAAGAAATGTCAAAAGAAAAAATAAGAAAAAAAAATAATTTCTAGGAAAGTGTCAGTTGATTTTGAATGTAATGGCTAGGGATTCATGTGTGAATGATCCCAATATCTCCATTTGTAGTCAGCAATTGAGCATCTTCTCAATCCCTCACAGTCCTGCCTCTCCCTCTCATCCTTGCATGCTTGAATCCCTGATATATTTTTCCTCTCATAGATCAATCAGCTACTTCCTTTTTCATCCTTACTGAAGAGTGGTAAAATCTTTCCCACAGGACACAGGTCTATGCTTCGGTATTGACATGCAAAAAATTTCCTTTCTGTATTGTTGTGAAGAGGAGAATTAAGGACTCCGTAGACATTGTTGCTTTGGCCATGATTGCTTTGCTGCATACTATTTCACAAATTATTTCTATAGGTGATCAAGTGTTGTAAATCAAAGAAGCTGATCCAGTGCAGGCCACATAGCCCATCAAATGCTGTGCTTGCCTTTCATTCTAGAGGCCTGCATTTGAATCCCCAACACTCTGGGATTGTGGAAATAACACACAAACAAATGAAACCAACCTTCTATCATCTCTTTTGCTTTCTTTTCTCCTCTCCTCACAAAAAAATCAACACTCTAAAACAGCACCTATTTCAATGCAAAACAATTCCACCAACAACTCTCAGCAGGCTACTGGGTTCCAAGAGAGCAGGGCTTCCCAGTCACCAGCATTTCTTCCTGGTACTTGTTCCATGAAGTTGCTCTACACTCCTTAGGACAGAGAACATGTGTCTCTCATGAGTATGCTTATGAGGATAATTCTTCAGCAATTTCTTCAGCTGTTCATTGTGCACCAGCTCTCAGGAAATTCAAAATGACAACTGCACTTCTACCTGGCACTCTCCTTGCTTCTTGGACACACTGCCATACTGTCTGCCAATGAATAGTACGTTCACACAAGAGCACTTTCCATTAGTATCTCAATATCTACAGGAAAAACAAGATGTGAACACAAAACACAGCCACACTTGTCCATGAAACTTCTCTCACACATTTGCTTTGTAGAGGCTTGTCTGTGTTTTCTTAGGGATTAAAGTTAGGATTTGGGGTAGAATCAAAGTTAACCTGTATTGATAACATTCAGGAAGATCACGGGGCATTTACAACTTGCTCAACCAATACTTTTGGAGCTCCAGTGTCAAGAGGAAAGGAGCACAATGGTAGAATTGTTAATATTGATGAATATCCTCACGAGAAGCAGTGCAGGGATTAGTGTAGCATATCCCAGGATCAACTGGCTTCAATTTTAGGTCGTGGGGGAAGGTGCTGTGAAATTGGGAAGGCCTATTCTTTTGTATCTTGTGACAGTAAAAAATGGGAAGCATGATTCATATATTTGACTGTTTCTTGGGAGCAACAGAAGAGAGACAGGAATGAGCAAGGGCATTGATATTCTCAAAAGTGGAATTATGTTCAGTATTCATGGCTACATGGAGAATGAGTGGCCAATAAATACTTCCTGTATTTGTAGTGTAGGATGTGGCTGAATATAATTTGTAGAGTTTTGGGTTGAACATGAATGATGGTGAGTTCCATAGGGTCTATTCTTGAAATTCTTTGGTAGCATCAACACACTTGATCACTTCTGGACACCAAATATTCTCACTCTCCACTTTGAATATTCAGCTTGGAAGCTTTGAAAAATTCCACTTTCAGCATGGCCTATGTTCATTCCTGGTATTTTGCCCCATGAAACTGTGCTTATCATGCCATCACCAGGCTGTTAATTTCTCCCCCAGATTTTGGTCAGCTCCATCCTGGTATTGGTGAGAAGATTCCTGGCAATATCCCACAGGCCCTTGCCACGAAGAGGTGTTTGTCTGGACAAGAAGACAAACTATATTGTGAATAAAGTTTGGCAAGACATTTCTGCACCTTGTTTAGACTTGATGTTACCCTGGAGAAATCCCAGCAGGCTAGCTATGGTTGCAGCCTAGTTTTAAGCCAGCAGTCATGGAGGATGTTCCTGACCATTGGAGGGGGCACTGAACAACTCTCTATGCATATCAGGTTCATGCTGTCCTCCTTTCCACATGCTGAGGAAATGACTCCCTTGTCTCTTCATGAGCCACCAGAGGAGCCACTCACATTCACATAGAACATGGACATCCCATTTTCCATCTTTCTCCTTTCCAGACTTCATAGGATAGGATAAGAAACCCGACATATGGAATGTGATGTGACCCAAATAAATGATCACCCAAACCATGGCGCTGCAGTGCATGTTCTACTGAAGTGAGCACTCACCATACATCTCTCTATGTGACTGCTCAGCATCTAGGCTAGTTTCCTGACTCTGAAGGAAACCCTGGTGATACCAGTCCTGGAGGAGTGGGGTCGGAAGAAAAATCCACTGGTGCCTGTGCTGAGATTGTTGAACCACGTGTTCTCAAGCAGACCTTGGTCCCAGCTCAATCCACTGGAATTTGTGGGGCATATAGTCTGCATCAGGAGCCAGATGAGCTGCCTGTCCAGCAAGATTGGTGCGGCCAACTGAGAACAGAGCCACGTAGTGGATGTGGGTGGAAGTGCGAGCTGTCAGACTTCAATGGAATCCCTTGTCCTGCCTGGATATGGGGGAATTTATTGCTCACGGGACTCTAAACAGGTTAGGGACTGTTTCCTTGTCGCCCAGGTAACAAGGATTGATTCATTCCTTCAAAAACGCAAGACCCTGGCACCCTCTCTCTACATCTATCCTCTAACACTCACAGCTGTTCTGCCACATGTCTTGAATATTGGTTTGAAGGGGCCAGGACATGAATGGTCTCTGGTTGCCATGGGAACCGTGACTCTTCTGTGTTTTGAGGCCCATCCTCTATGACATCAGCAGGAATATGGGATGCAGGTGCAATGTCACTGGAGCCACTCATCAAAGACTATGTTACACAAGGCTTTAAGAACACTCTGTGAGTACAGTCAACTGATTTCTCATTCAGGAGCCTTGAAAATCCACGACCTTCAAAACCTCACTGAACAATGCGGGCTCCTACCCTATGATTGGAGGAGTACTCCCCTGTGTGCCTCTCATGTCACAGGAGAACTGGTAACCATGTGTTACTTTTTCTGAGTAGAAATGATTGCAATGAAATGAATAAGGGATCAATTATATGACTTTAGCCACTTATCACTCTGTAATAAATCTTGAGAATAATAACTGAAAACAACTGGGAGAAGATAGAAATTGGATGAGGAATGTTTTCATTTTGCTGCCACGTTTTGATTCTGGGACCCAGATCATATGAGCCATCACCACATGCCTTTGCCTGTTTATATCTCCCAACAGCGTCTGGCGGAAGCACTTTTACTGAGGGAAACAGGCTTAGAAAAGGAGGCAAAACTTCATCTGGCCCACCAATTGTTGAGATTTGGGCAAAATCCAGCACCCGAACTGGCTTGTGCATTATGAACAGCACTCTAATCTTTAGAATTTTTCAAAGAAAAGGTCAATAGGAAAAATAAGAAAAAATTGTTTCTTAGAAAGTGTTAGTTGGATTAGAATGTAATGTCTAGTATTTCATGTGTGAATGATCCCAATATCTCCGTTTGTATTCAGCAATTGAGCTTCTTCTCAATCCCACATAGTCCTGCCTCTGCACCTGGTCATGGCCTCTTTGAATCCCTGATATATTTTTCTCCTCATGCATCAAACAGCTACTACCATTTTCATCCTACTGAAGAGGGGAAAAAACTTTCCTTCAGGACATAGGGCTTGACTTGGGTGTTGACATGCTAAAAAGTTCCTTGCTGGATTGCTGTGAATAGTAGAATAAAAAACTCCATAGACATTGTTTGGCTTGGCCATGATTGCTTCAATGCATACATTTTCACAAATTATGTCTGTAGTTGATCAAGTGTTGTAACTCAGAAGGTGTTCCAGTTCAGGCCATGGAGCCCATCTTTTTGGGTGCTTGCTTCATATTCTGGATGCCTGGGTTTGAACCCCAGTACTCTGGGATTGGGGAAATAACAAACAAAACCAAACTTCCATTGTCTATTTTCTTTTCTTTTCTTCTCTCCTCACAAAAGAATCAACACTCTAAAACTGCACCAATTTCAATGCAAAAAAATTCCACCAACAACTCTCAGCAGGCTACTGGGTTCCAAGAGAGCAGTGCTGCCCAGTCATCTGCATTTCTTCCTGGTACTTGTTCCACGAAGTCACTCTACTCTTCTAGGGACAGAGATCACGTGTCTTGCATGATTATGCTTATGAGGACAATTCTTCAGCACTTTCTTCAGCTGCTCATTTTGCACCAGCTTTTGGAAAATTCAAAATGACAACCACACTTCTTGCTGGAACTCTCTGGCTTCTTGGACACATGACCATACTCTCTGCCAATGAATGGGACTTCCATAAAAGTGCACTTTCCAGGTGTACCTCAATGTCCACTGGAAAAACAAGATGTGAACACAAAAGTGAGCTGCCCTTGTCCCTGGAACTTCTCTCACACATTTGATTTGTAGAGACTTGCCTGTGAGTTCTTAATGATTAAAGTTAGTATTTGGTGTAGAATCAAAATTAGCTTGTATTGATAGCTTTCAGGAGGATCACGGGGCATTTACAACTTACTCAACCAAAATTTTTGGAGCTCCAGTGTCAAGATGAAAGGAGCACAATGGTAGAATTGTTAATACTGATGAACATCCTCAAGAGAAGCAGTGCAGGGATTAGTGTTGCATATCCCAGGATCAACTGACTTCAATTGTAGGTCGTGGGGGAAGGTACTGTGAATGTGGGAAGGCCTATGCTTTTGGATCATTTGCCAGAAAAAATAGGAATCATGATTCATATATTCAGCTGTCCCTTGGGAGCAACAGAAAAGAGATAGTAATGAGTAAGGGCATTCTTGTTCTAAAAAGGAGAATTAGGTTCGGTATTCACGGTTACATGGAGAATGAGTGGCCAGTAACTACTTCCTGTATTTGTAGTGTAGGATGTGTCTGAATATATTTTGTAGGGTTTTGGGTTGACCATGATCGATGGCAAGTGTCACAGCATCTATTCTCTGAAGTTGTTTTCTAGCATCAACACCCTTCAGCGCTTCTTGTCCCCCAAATATCCTTACTCTCCTCTTTTGAATATTCAGCTTGGAATCTTTGAACAATTCCACTTTCAGCACGGTCTATGTTAAAACCTGTTATTATGCCCTTTGAAACTCTGCTTAACGTGCCATCACCAGGCTGTGAATTCATCCACCAGCTTGTGGTCTGCTCCTTTGTGGGGCTAGTTAGAAGAATCCTGGCAATATCCCACAGGCCCTTGCCACAGAGAGGTATTTCTCTGGTCATGAATACAAACCATATTGTGAATAAAGATTTTTCAAATCATTTCTGCATCTTGTTTAGATTTGATTTGACCCTGGAGAAATATCCAGCAGGATAGTTTCAGGGTACTGCCTAGTTTTAAGCCAGCAGTCATGGAGCAGGAGCGTGGCAATTGGAGTGAGCACAGAACAACTCTCCATGCATGTCAGGTTCATGCTGTCCTTCTTCTAACATGCTGAGGGAATGACTCCCTTGTCTCTTCATGAGCCACCAAAGGAGCCACTATAATTTACAGAGATCATGGACATCCCATGTTCCTTCTGTCTCCTTTCTAGACATCATAGGATAGGAGAAGAAACCTGACATATTGAATGTGATGTGTCCCAAATCAATGATCACCCAAACCATGCTGCTACGCTGCATGCTCTACTGAGTTGAGCACTCACCATCCATCTCTCCATGTGGCTGCTAGGTCCCTAGGCTAGTTTTCTGACTCTGAAGGAAAGCCAGATTGTACCACACCTGGAGGAGTAGGGTTGTAAGGCAAATCCACTGGTGCCTGCAATGAGATTGTTGAACCACAGACTCTCAAGCAGGTTTCGGTCCAAGCTCATTCTCCTGGAATGTGTGGGGCTAACAGCCTTCATCAGGAGCGAGATTAGATGCCTGCCAGCATGATCACTGTGGCCAACAGAGCACAGAGTCACCTAGTTGACCTGGGTGGAAGTGTGAGCTATCAGACTTCAATGGGATACCTTGTCCTGCATGGATATGGGGGAATTTATTGCTCACGGGACTCTATACAGGTTAGGGCCAGTTTCCTTGTTGCCTAGACAATAAGGATTGAATCATTTCCCAAAAATGCAAGACCCTGGCACCCGCTCTCTTCATCTATTTTCTAGCACTCACAGTTGTGCCACCACATGTCTGAATGTTGGCATGAAGCGGCCACGAGCTGAATGGTCTCTGGTTGACATGGGAATCATGATGCTTCTGTGTTCTGAGGCCGCTCATCGATGACATCAGGTGGAACCTGGGGTGCAGGTGCAATGTCACTGGATCCAATCATCAAAGTTGATGTTGCCCAAGACTTTAAAAACCTTCTGGGGAGTGCAATCATGTGACTTCTCATTGTGGAGCCTTGAAAACCCAGGACTCTCAAAACCTATCTGACCAATGTCTGCTCCTTTCCCATTGATTAGAGGAGTTCTCCCATGTGTGCCTATCATGTCACAGGAGAACTGGTAACCAATTGATACTTTTTTCTGATTGGAATTGATTGCAAAAAAAGGAATGAGGAATCAAATATATGATCTTAGCCACTCATCACTCTATAATAAATCTTGAGAGTAATAATGGAAAACAATGAGGAGAAGATAGAAATTGGATAAGGAATGTTTTCATTTTGCCAGCACGTTTTGATTCTGGGAAATCACATCATATGAGCCATCACCACATGCCTTTGCCTGTTTATACCTACCAAAAGCCTCTGGCTGAAGTACTTCTATTGAGGGAAACAGGCTTAGAAAAGGAGGCAAAACTTCATCTGGCTCACCAATTCTTGAGATTTGGGCAAAATCCAGCACCTGAACTGGCTTGTGCATTATGCACAGCTCTCTGCTTGTTAGAATTTTTCAGAGAAAAGGTCAATAGGAAAAATAAGAATAAAATACATTTAGGAGAGTGTCAGTTGATTTTGAATAAAATGGCTAGGTATTCATGTATGAATGATCCCAATATCTCCATTTGTAGTCAGCAATTGAGCATCTTCTCAATCCCACATAGTCCTGCCTCTGCCCCTGATCCTGGAGTCCTTGAAACCCTGATATATTTTTCTGCTCATGAATCAATCAGGTACTTCCATTTTGGTCCTTACTGAAGAGGGGAAAAAATCTCTCCCTCAGGGCACAGTGGTAGGCTTGGGTATTAACATGCAAAAAAGTTCCTTGCTGGATTGTTGTGAAGAGGAGTCTTAAGAAGACAATAGACATTGTTTGGCTTGGCCATGATTGCTTTGCTGCATACAATTTCACAAATTATGTCTGTAGTTGATCAAGTGTTGTAACTCAGAGAAGCTGTTCCTGTGAAGGCCATATTGCCCATATTGAAGAGTGCTTGCTTCTAATTCGGTAGGCCCGGGTTGGATTCCCCAGCACTCTGGGATTGTGGAAAAAACAAACAAAATCAACCTTCCATCATCTCATTTGCTTTCTTTTCTCCTCTCCTCACATAAGAATCAATACTCTAAAACAGCACCAATTTCAAAGCAAAGCAATTCCACCAAAAACTCTCAGCAGGGTACTGTGATCCAAGACAGCAGTGCTGCCCAGTCACATGCATTTCTTCAGGGTACTTGGTCCATGAAGTCACTCGACTCTCCTTAGGAGAGAGATCACGTGTCTCGCATGAGTATGTTTATGAGGACAATTCTTCAGCACTTTCTTCAGCTGCTCGCTGTGCACCAGCTTTCAGGAAATTCAAAATGACAACCACACAGTACCTGGCACTCTCCTGGCTTTTGGGGCACACAACCATGATCTCTGGCAATGTAGAGGACTTTCACACAAGAGCACTTTCCACGTGTACCACAATGTCTACTGAAAAAACAAGATATGAACACAAATGACAGCCAGACTTGCTTCTGGATCTTCTCTCACACATTTGCTTTGTAGAGGCTTGACTGTGATTTCTTAGTGATTAAAGTTAGGATTTGGTGTAGAATCAATGTTAGCTTGTATTGATATCATTCAGGAGGATCACGGGTCATTTACAACTTACTCAACCAATATTTTTGGAGCTGCAGTTTCAAAAGGAATGGAGAACTATTGTAGATTCTTGTTAATGTTGTTGAATATCCTCAAGTGAAGCAGTGCAGGGACTAGTGTTGCATATCCCAGGATCAAATAGCTTCAATTGTTGGTGGTGGGTGAAAGTGCTGTGAAGGTGGGAAGGCCTATGCTTATGGATTATGTGCCAGAAAAAATAGGAATCATGATTTGTATATTCAGCTGTCCCTTGGGAGCAACAGAAAAGAGACAATAATGAGCACTGGTATTATTATTCTCAAAAGGGATATTGGATTTAGTGTTCAAGATGCATGGAGAATGAGTGGCCAATAACTCCTTCCTGTATTTGTACTGTACGATGTGGCTAATATATGTTGTAGAGTTTTGGGTTGACCATGATCGATGGCGAGTTTCATGGGGTTTATTCTCTGAAGTTGTTTGCTAGCATCAACACCCTGGAGCACTTCTGGTCTCCTAAATACCCTTACTCCCTCTTTTGAATATTCAGCTTGGAAATTTTGAACGATTTCACTTTCACCACAGTCTATGTTCAATCCTGCTATTATGCCCTGTGAAACTGTGCTTATCATGTCATCACCAGGTTGTGAATTCATCCCCCAATTGGTGGTCTGCTCCATTATGTGGCTGCTCAGAAGACTCCTGGCAACATACCACAGGCCCTTGCCACAGAGAGGAATTTTTCTGGTCATGAAGACGAACCATATTATGAATAAAGATTGGCAAGACAATTCTGCATTTGTTTAGATTTGATGTGACCCTGGAGAAATCCAAGCAGGCTAGTTTTGGGGTGAAGTTTAGTTTTAAGCCAGCAGTCATGGAGGAAGTTCCTGGCCATTGGAGTCAAAACAGTACAACTCTAAATGCATGTCAGGTTCATGCTGTCCTCCTTTCAACATGCTCAGGGAATGAATCCCTCATCTCTTCATGAGCCACCAGAGGAGGCACTCACATTCACATAAAACATGGATATTCCATGTTCCATCTTTTCCCTTTCCAGACTTTGTAGAAAAGGAGAAGAAAGTCAACATATGGAATGTGATGTATCCCAATTAAATGATCACCAAAACCATCTCACTAACTGCATTCACTACTGAGTTGAGCACTCACCACACATCTCTCCATGTGGCTGCTAGGTGCCTAGGATAGTTTCCTGAATCTGAAGGAAACCCAGGTGGTACCACTCCTGGAGGAGTGGGGTCAGAAGGAAAATCCACTGGTGCTGTGCTAAGATTGTTGCTCTCAAGCAGGCCTCCATCCCACCTCATTGGTCTGGAATTTGTGGGGTTAATAGCCTGCATCAGGAGTGAGATGAGCTGCCTTTCTGCAAGATCGGAGTGGCCAACAGAGAACAGAGTCACCTAGTGGACCTGGGTGTAAGTGTGTGCTGCCAAACTTCAATGGGATCCCTTGTCCTGCCTGGTTATGGGGGAGTTTATTGCACATGGGACTCTATACAGTTTAGTGCCTGTTTCATTGTTGCCCAGAAAACATGGATTGAATCATTTCTCCAAAAACACAAGACCCTGGCATCCACTCCCTTCATCTATCCTCTAACACTCACAGCTGTGCCGTCACATGTCTTGAATGTTGGTTTGAAGCGGCCAGGAGCTAAATGGACTCTCGTTGACATGGGAACCATGATGCTTCTGTGTACTAAGGTCACTTCTCTTTGACATTATGTGGAATCTGGGGTGCAGGTGCAATATCACTGGAGCCACTCATCAAAGTTCATGTTGCCCAAGGCTTTAAAATCTCTCTGGGGAGTGTGGTGACGTGACATCTCATTCTGGAGCTTTGAAAACCCACAACCTACAAAATCTAACTGACCAATGACTGTTCCTTCCTCTTTGATTAGAGCAGTGTTCCCATGTGTGCCTCTCATGTCACAGGAGAACTCGCAACCAATTGTTACTTTTTTCTGAGGGGAACTGATTGCAAAGAAATCAATGAGGGTTCAATTATATGACTTCAACCACTTGTCACTGTGTAAAAAATTTTGAGAATAGTAACTGATAACAAAGAGGGGAAGAACAGAATTGGATTAGGAATGTTTTTATTTTACCACCCCATTTCGGTTCTGGGACCCTAGATCTTATGAGCCATCACCAGATGCCTTTGCCTGTTTATATCTACCAACAATGTCTGGCTGAAGCACTTTTAATGAGGGAATCAGGCTTACAAAAGGATGCAAAACTTCATCTGGCTCACCAATTCTTGAGATTTGGGCAAAATCCAGCACCTGTACTGGCTTGTGCATTATGCATAGCTCTCTGCTCTTTAGAATTTTTCAAAGAAAAGGTCAATAGGGGAAATAAGAAATAAAAACTTTCTAGGAAAATTTCAGTTGTTTTTTTAATGTAATGACTAGTGATTCATGTGTGTATGATCCCTAATTCTCCATTTGTAGTCAGAAATTGAGCATCTTCTCAATCCCATATAGTCCTGCCTCTACCCCTGATCCTGGCATGCTGAATCCCTGATATATTTTTCTGCTCATGGATCAATCAGTTACTTCCATTATTGTACTTACTGAAGAGGGGAAAATCTTTCCCTCAGGACACAGGATTAGGCTTGGGTATTGACATGCAAAAAAGTTCCTTGCTTGATTGTTGTGAAGAGGAGAATTAAAAACTCCATAGAGAATGTTTGGCTTTGCCATGATTGCTTCGCTGTATACAATTTCACAAATTATGACTGTAGGTGTGAATGTGTTGTACCTCAGAGAAGGTGTTCCAGTGCAGGTCATATAGCCCATCTTATAGAGTGCTTGCCTCTCACTCTGGAAGTCCGGGTTTGAATCCCCAACACTCTGGGATTGTGGAAATAACAAACAAACAACATCATCTCTTTTGCTTTCTTTTCTCCTCTCCTCACAAAAAAATCAACAATCTACAGCACCAGTTGCAATGAAAAACAATTCCACCAACAACTCTCAGCAGGCTTATGGGCTCCAAGGGTGCAGTGCTGCCCAGTCACCTGCATTTCTTCAGGGTACTTGTTCCATGAAGTCACTCTACTCTCCTTAGGACAGAGATCACGTGTCTAGCATGAGTATGCTTATGAGGACAATTCTTCAGCGCTTTCTTCAGCTGCTCATTGTGCATCAGCTTTTGCAAAATTCTAAATGACAACCGCACTTGTACCTGACACTCTCCTGGTCTGGGATACACAGCCATATTCTCTGCTATTGAAGGAAACTTCCACACAAGAGCACTTTCCACGTGTACTTCAATGTCTTCTGGAAATACCAGATGTGAACACAAAAGACAGCCACAGAAGTACCTGGAAATTCTCTCACACATTTGCTTTGTAGAGGATTGCCTGTGATTTCTTAGTGATTAAAGTTAGGATTTGGGGTAGAATCAATGTTAGCCTGTATTGATAGCATTCAGGAGGATCACGGGGCATTTACAACTTACTCAACTAATATTTTTAGAGCTCCATTTTCAAGAGAAATAAAGCACTATTGTAGATTCTTGTTAATATTGATGAACATCCTCAAAAGAAGTAGTGTAGGGATTAGTGTTTCAAGTCCCAGGATCAACGGCTTCAATTGTAGGTCATGGCGGAAAGTGCTGTGAAGGTGGAAGGGTCTATGCTTAAGTTTCTTATGCCAGAAAAAATAGGAATCATGATTTGTATATTTGGCTGTCCCTTGGGAGCCACAGAAAAGAGACAGGAATGAGGAAGGGCATTTGTCCCGACCTGCGGGACATCAACAGAGGACGGCGAACCTAAGAGAGAAGGAATGAAGGGACAAGAGGCACAGGAGTAACAGCAAGACAGGAAATCTGATGAAGCTGCAAATTTTTATTGTTTTACGGGTATTCATGCTGAGGGAATGAGGGGTATAACGAGACGCACGCTGGTTGTGTTCTTCTATTGGGCTCCGGATAGGGTGCAAGTTCATGTCGGCGGGAAGGTGAAATCCCAGAAGAGAAGCAGGGATGGCGCCATAGGCGCCATATTGTCAGAACTATCATCCAGGAGGGGCAAGGGGCGTGCCTTGTGAATCTGTCAGTTGCCAGTTGCAGGGTGTTTGTGCAGGGCAAGGCAATTGCAAAATGTTCCCTGGACTGCTGCTTATCATAAAGATCAGGACATTCTCAGAATGAGAACTTCTTCTTGGTCCCTGACATTTCCCCCTTTCTTATATAAATTTATTGACCATATCTGATAGCCACATTTTAAGGGGGTGATAGAGGCTGTGTGGCGAGGTGGGGGTGTAGCCTGCCAGGACATTTACAGAGCTGGAGTGACAATCCCTTGGGAACTGCGCCTCTCTTAGGTTGTCCATGACAGAGCAACATTCTTACCTGTCATTGGATAATGAGGCTCTTGCTCTCACTTCCTGTCTTAGGTTGGTGTGAGCTCTCACAAATCTTACCCGTCATTGGCTATCCAGTTCAACTCACAGGGGTGATGGTCTTTTAAGATCACCATCGTGATCCATCATCTCCATTCAATGGTAATGAACCTGAATAAGTTTTGCCAGTATAGTCTCAATATGAGCTCTAGAAAAGCCATGATCTTGTTGAATATCAAATGACCTATAGATACGATAAGCAGCAAGCAAAGGAGGGGACCTAGGAAGGGAAGGAGATAGGGAAGGAGTCCACTGAATCCTGTCCATAGTGGATTATCAGCCAGTGCTCGTCGTCATTTTTCTAAGTCTTCCTGCAGCTGTTTGATCTTGTCCTTAACAATCCCTGACTTGTTGGCATAGAAACAGCATTTTTCCTGCAAAGCCAAACCAATGCCTCCCTGTTCAGCAGTTAGAAAGTCTAAACCTCTCCTATTTTGTAGGACCAATTCTGCTAAGGAATCCACCTGATCTTGAAGATCTTGTATGGTGCATGAGAGTATCTGTCCATCAGAAATCAATTGTCTGGATAATTTTGTATATTGAGTAAGAGAGACCCCCAAACCAGCAGTACCTGAGGCCACTGCTGTAGTTATTCCAAGTTCTGCAAGTAAAGGGATAAAGGTGACAGCACGTTTAGCTCATCCTGCAATGTGATCAATTGTTGGTATAGGAACAGGCTCATCTCCTGAAATAATGTCTACATCTGGAAGCAAGGTGTCTAGGACACATAATCCAGTTCAGTTGTTTGGCAGTTGAGTGAAACCCTTATTACCTCCAAAGACAAATACAGTGCCATTATGGGGGCACAATGGCTGTGAAAAATTGAATGTCTCGGAGCAATCACTAAATGTGATAATCCCTACATTTAAATCTCAGGTATTATTATAGCCAGGTGAGAAAAAGCAAGTAGTATTGGAAAATATGAATGGCTGTACCAAAAATGGTGGAGTTGGTAGACAATTTTCACTGGTAAAATTGGACCACGGTGTATTAGGATAGGTTACATTCTCAGCAATTTTTCTAGTAAGGGTAGCAGCTGAGTCATTTCTATAATCAATTGGAATAGCTAATGGAGCGGGATATCCTAGCTGCAAGCAAAGTCAGCAATCCGCAGTCAAGGGAGAATTGGACTGATTAAGCAAGGCGTAAGTGGCTTCAAGAATATCGTAAGTGGCAGGGTCTATCTCAGAAGGTCTGTGTTTAGGTAGTGCTAGTGGGTGATATAAGAGACTAGGATGCAGTTCCTCGTACATCCATTGAATTTTTCATGGACTTGTTTGGCTCTATTAGTATCTTGGGGGCCTCCTCCATCAGATACATGTATGGGAGCCGTAGTAGACCAGCAAACTGTTTGCCCTACTAAGTCTGCAGGACATGAGGCAACACTTAATTTTCCAGGGGTATTAGACCAAACCCCTCCAGTTGATCCTGAATGGAACCTTAATAAGGTCGTAGTAAAATAGATTTTGCTACCTAAGGAACAGGTTTGAGCTGAGAAATAACAAGAACTATGGAAGAAAGTGCAAAAAGTTGTGCAAGAACAGGGTGCAGGTTTGTCATTAACTGGGGGAGTAATTTGTGGTTTTTCAATACTGTACCACTGAGTATGTGTCTCCCAAAATGCGATGTGACTGCCGCAATCTATCTCTTGGCGTTGTTTCAGAAGATTACCAATGTATAATGGCTTATGATTTGCCTCATCAGTACTCAATATAAATCCTCCCACACACATACATGGTTTGTTTTTGAGCTCCAGTAAATACTCACAAACCTTAGCAGGGTCCTCAAGTCCTGCATGGCTGTGGGAGAGCAGCGAACAGGCAACCATTATTCAGAGAAGCAATGGTGTGCAGTCACAGGGTTTGCTATTCAGGGGATTTTTCACATAGATTGTCGGCTGCATCTGTAAGAGAGGAAGATTCATCCTCAGGGGGAACGTTTCCATCCCAGGGTTGTGGTAAATCATTGATCTGTTTGACCAGGCTTTCTGGTAACCATCTTGGGGCTGCTTGTTCTTGATCTAAAATGCCAGCTGAACCTCGTCCCCAAATGAGGACGGGATCTGGGTCTTTCCATTTATTTGTTAAAGGATCGTGCCACATAACAGATGGGTGAGCCGAATTAGAAGAGGGATGCCAATGTCTGTCCATGGCCGAATGTCCTTCATTGTCTAGGGTAAGAAAGTTAACAGCAAATAATGCATGATAAAGGTGATCCCTGGCAGTGGTAAATGCAAGGGAAGAGGTCTTAAGGCGGGTAAGCCAGGTTTTTAAGGTGAGGTGTGCACGTTCCACAATGCCTTGACCTTGAGGGTTATGTGGAATTCCAGTAGTATGAGACATTTGAAGCATGGCACAAAACTGTTTGCACTTGGTACTCTTATATGCAGGGCCATTATCTGTCTTAATATGTTCTGGCTTTCCCATTATGGAAAAGGCTGAGACAAGATGAGAAAGGACATCCTTGGTAGCTTCTCCAGAATGCGGAGATGCAAAAATAAAGCCTCTAAAGGTATCTATGGAAACATGTATGTACTTTGTTTTTCCAAATTTGGGAAAATGAGTAACATCCATCTGCCAAATTTGATTGGGCAGTAATCCTCGAGGGTTAACACCCAGATGTTGAATAGGAAGGGAGACAACACAAGCAGGACACGCTTTTACAATTCCCCTTGCTTGTTGCCTGGTAATTTTACAAAGTAACCGAAAGCTCTGAGAATTTTAGTGGTGTAGGACATGTAAATCTGTGGCCTCTTGGATGGATCCAATAAGAACTGGGAAAAGGGAGTGAGTGGCTGCATCAGCCTGAGCATTACCCCATGATAGGGGACCGGGAAGATCAGAATGTGCTGTAATGTGTCCTAAGAAAAATGGATGTTTTCTAGCCTGAATTAATTGTTCAAGCTGGTTAAAAATAAAGGCTGCATTGGAGGAAACCTTAATGGTGAGTGATATCTCCAATAGGGGCACAGAATGGGCAATGTAACACTGTCTGTATAAATAATAACAGATTTATCAAAAAATGACATAAAGACTTGTGTTATAGCAAACAATTCTACAAGCTGTGCTGATGGATAAGCAGTGTCAAAGGTGGTGGGCTGATTATCAACAACAAAGGCTGCATGACTGTTGCTGGAGCCATCTGTAAAAACAGTAAGGGCTTGTGAAATAAGAACCTTCCGAGTAACCCAAGGAAAAATAAATGGGTGTAATTGAGCAAAATGCAAAAGGGGGTCATTGGGAAGGTGATTATCAATTGTTCCCAAAAAGCCTGATAGGGCAATACCCCATTCATCCCTTGTCTGTAGTAAAAATTGGGTCTGATCCTTAGTGTATGGAATCAAAATGCTATCAGGGTCTTTGCCAAAATGTTGTCGAGAAAGCAGGTGATTTTTAATAATGATAGAAGCTACCTGAGCAGGATAGACAGCAATAACTTTAGAGGATGTGGCGGGCAAATGAACCCAAAGCAAGGGGCAATCTTTATTTTTGAAATGTGGGTCCCACTGCCAGAATAGTCCTGTGGGTGTATGAGGGGTGTGTAATATAACCAAAACCAAAGGAATGTTATAAGATATTTGTGTAACAAATTGTTGAGCAATGACTTCTGTGACTTGAATTAATGCTTACCGTGCCTTGGGAATAAACTTTCGAGGAGAAGAGGGGTCAGAATCTCCCCTTAAAATATCATTAAGAGGCAAAAACACATAGGTAGGTAGTTTTAAATATGGTCTTAGCCATTGGATATCCCCTAATAATTATTGGAAATCGTTGAGAGTGTGGATCTGGTTCACACGCAATTGTATGTTAGGGATTTGGATTTGATTAGTATGAAGTTTGAGGCCCAAGAAGGTGTTGGGGTCCTGTGTCTATACCTTATCAGGGGCTATCTGAAGTCCCAAGGCAGTGAGGGCTTTATAGAGATCCAAATAAAAATTGTTAAGATCATAGGTATTAGGTGCAGTGATTAACAAGTCATTCATATAATATAATATATAAACTTGTGGCCACCACTCTCTCACAGGATCTACTGCTTGAGCAACATATATTTGGCAAAGACTAGAGCTGTTAGCCATACCCTGGGGAAGGACCTTCCATTGAAATCTTTGCATAGGGCCCTGAAAATTGATGTGGGGAGGCTGAAAGAAAAATAGGGTCTGTCCTCAGGATGTAAAGGAATAGTAAAAAAGTAATCTTTTAAGTCAATGACCATTTTATAATAGTCCCTAGAAATAGCTACCAGTGTAGAGATGACTGGCTGTAGGGTCCCCAATGGGCGCATAACCTTATTGATAGCGTACAAATCCTGTAAAAGGCGCCATTTGCCTGATTTCTTCTTAATAACAAAAATAGGAGTGTTCCAGGGTGAGGTTGAGGGTTCCATATGGCCGGCTGTCAACATTTCTTGTACTAACATGGATGCAGCCTCTAATTTTTCTTGCTTAAGGGGTCACTGATCCACCCACACAGGAGTTTGAGTTTCCCAAATAATTTTGTCTGCATGGGGTACAGGAGGGTCAGGGACTGACACTAAAAATCCAAATACCCAAGTCCAAATTTTTCTGTTTTTTGTATGGCCTGTACAGGCTCAACCTGTCCTTTTCCTAGCCTCCCAAGGCCTGTACCAGGGATAAAGCCCATATGAAGCATTTCATGAGTGACTAAAGAGTTGGGACTAGCAAGAATCACTTTCACTTGGCTTAGAATGTCTCGTCCCCAAAGGTTGACAGGGAGATCAGGAACAACGAAAGGGGTAACAGTTTCTTTATTTCCTGTTATCTTTTGTGTTAGTCCAATTGAGTGCCCTGGAGCTAACTAAGGGGTTTTTGATTGCCCTATTCCTTTAAGGTCAGTTAGTGATGAGGTGCTGGGCCATTCTGATGGGCAATATTTTTGAGAAATAATTGTGGTGTCCGCACCAGTATCTAGGATCCCTTGGAATTTCTTTCTTTCAATAAATAAGGTAAGAGTGGGTCTTTTGTGGGAGATAGGTTGGACCCAATACACAACAGAGGAACCTAAAGAGGCCATGTTTCATGGTGAATTTTGGGTGGCAGGAGTGTTTCCTGAATTGAGGGGAAGGAGTATTAATTGTGCAATTCTTGTTCCTACAGGGATGGCCGCTATTCCGTTAATTACTGTGGCCAGTATTTTAATTTCTCCAGTGTAATCATTATCAATGATGCCAGGAAAGACCTGAACACCTTGTGAGGTGGTAGAAGCTCTCCCAAGAATAAGAGCACACATATGAGGTGGAGGGGGGGCCTAAAACCCCAGTGGGTATCATTTGGGGTCCTTGCATAGAGTCTAATATTCTATCAGTGGAGGCACAAATGTCCAATCCTGCACTGCCTGGGGAAGCGCGTTGGAGGAAGGTGATTGTGGAGAAGGACAGGGGGCCTGGATTGGGTTGGGAGTCTAAGAGGGAACAAACCTTATTGCCCCTGGGTTTGTTCTGGGGGCAGTCAGGGCCAGGGGCTGGCCCCGAGAGGAGTTTCCTGAGAAGGAAGAAGGAATAGGCTGTCCAAGGGCATTGGTCTTGGATCTACACTCCTTGGTCCAGTGGCAACCTTTACCACATTTAGGGCAAAGGGTGAGTGGAGGTGGTTTAGCCCCTGTTTGAGGAGATATGGGTCCTTGACCCAGTCTCCCTGTTGGGCACTCTCACGCAAAATGGCCAGGATGTTTGCAAGTAAAGCAAGTACATGAGCCAAGGTTGTGAAGGGCCTTGGTGAAGGCAGTGCCAATGGCAAGACCCATGGCATGGGTTGTTCCTACCCTGGCACGTGGCCTAATGGAGTCAGAAAGGTCCCCTTTATCTTTATGGGGCCAAAGAACATCTTGACATATTGGGTTTGCATTTTCAAAGGCAAGATATTTTACAAAGGAGCTCTCACTTTCACTTGGTCCAAGTAAGCGCTCTGCAGCTAGATTAAGCTGGGCAAAAAAGTCACTGTACGGCTCATCAGGACCCTGATGAATTTTTGCTAGGGAGGTGGTGGCTGAGCCCTTTTGAGGGAGCTGTCTCCAAGCGTGCAAACCAGCAGTTTGAACCTGTGCTAGGAGCCCAGTAGGGAACCGCATCTCTTTAGGGTTAGTATCAAATGGCACATTACCCACTAGTTTAACATAGGTCCAGGATTTAGAGTAAGCCTTGGTTGAATTTTTTTGGGCAGTTTCCTGACAGTATTCTTTAAAGTCTGCATTCCACAACAGGAAGTCACCTCCACTGAGGGTGGCTCGATCCAAAAATGTCCAACCATTAGGGGTGAGCCATTGTGAACTATGGTTCTCTAGCAAGGCCAGTGTAAAAGGTGCAGTGGGGCCATACTGAGCACAGGCCTTTTTAAGTCTTTCAAGAAAGCGGAGACTCAGTCTTTTATAAGAAACAAGGGCTCCACTCTGTCCAGAGGTGGGCTCCTCCTCATCCCCTGATTCCTGGTCCTCCTCTTGTTCTCCCTCTGGTTCTACCTCTTGTTCCTCACCTGATTCCTT
Source organism: Sciurus niger (assembly GCA_020740815.1). Taxonomy (NCBI): domain Eukaryota; kingdom Metazoa; phylum Chordata; class Mammalia; order Rodentia; family Sciuridae; genus Sciurus; species Sciurus niger. The sequence continues at coordinate 45,862 of JAHUXG010012848.1, forward strand.
TTCCTGACCTCCTTTTAGACCCTCTGCCTCAGTCTGTGAGAGCTTATCTGCTTGACTGTGAGTAACTGGAAAGGCAAGAACAGGCTGACTGCATAGCTTCACCTTACGAGTGTTAAGGGGTTTTGGGCCAGTTTATGTTAACTCCGTGCCCAAGGCTAGTGAGCGAAGTTTGGCATCAAGGTCTTTTAGGTCTTTTAAAAGTTGGATTTGTTCCCACCTATGTTGGAGAGACTCACATAAAGTGGTTAGATTAGGCAAGGGAAGTATGGAAAAATGTTTGGGGGGGGCAGTAGGTCCCTGAAGGACCAGAGCACGAAAGGCAGGGGGTATATAAGAGGAAAGTGAATTTTTAAGAGGTGGCAGGTCTGGAAAATGGTATGGAGCCGCTGCCTCCTCCAGGGTAGCCTCATCATCTGGGGTCAACTCAGCATAGGGATTTAAACCCGGATAAATCTTAGGGGAATTTTTCGGGGACTCCTTTGGTAAGGTGGGATCTGGGAGGGTCCCAGGGTCCTGAGAAGGCTGAGTAGGGTGTACTTGAACACTAACCAAAGGGCATGCTGAGGGGGGGTGAGAGGTGGATTGCATTGCCTGATCCCCAATTTTTGCAAGTTTTAAAGTACCACTGTCAAAGGGTGAACTTTTAAGAATCTCATTAATTTAATTTCCAATAAGAAAAGATGGTGACAGGCAACTTTTGAGTACCAAAAGTCTCGTTATAATCTTTGAGGCAGTCTCCTACTCTGAGCCAACTTTTACCATCAAACGACCCCTTGAGGGGAAACCAAGGACACAAATCCTCTATGTATGAAAAGAATAATTTTAAGTCCTTTTTCTTAACACATGCTCACCGAGTCTTGAGGGCCTCCTTGAGACCCATCAGAAACAAATCATGTGACAAAACTGCTTGTCCCATGGTGTGTCACTCACCTTGTGCCAGCCTCACCCTCCTCCTGGATATGACTCTAGGCAGCATTAATCGAGGCAATCATGGAATCCACTTGGCCAAGGTTTCCCCGGAGAGCGGCATTCACTTCTCAGGCAAATGTTCCAGTCAACCACGTTGGGCGTCAACTGTCCCGACCCGTGGGACATCAACAGAGTATGGCGAACCTAAGAGAGAAGGAATGAAGGGACAAGAGACACAGGGAGTGACAACAAGACAAGAATTCTGATCAAGCTGCAAAGCTTTACTGTTCACACGGGTATTTATGCTGAGGGAATGAGGGGAAAGACGAGATGCAGGCTGGTTGGCTGTGATCTTCTATTGGACTCCTGATAGGATGCACATTCATGCTGGTGGGAAGTTGAAATCCTGGAAGAGAAGCAGGGATGGCACCATAGTGCCATATTGTCAGAACTATCAGCCAGGAGGGGGAAGGGGCGTGCCTAGTGAATCTGTCAGTTGCCAGTTGCAGGGTGTTTGTGCAGGGCAAGGCAACTGTAAAATCTTCCCTGGGCTGCTGCTTATCATAAAGGTCAGGACATTCTCAGAATGAGAACTTCTTCTTGGTCCCGGATAGGCATTGTTGTACTCCAAAGAGGAATTAGGTTCTGTATTCACAGTTGCAAGGAGAATGAGCAGCCAATAAATACTTCCTGTATTTGTACTGTAGGATGTGGCTGACTATATGTGGTAGAGTTTTGGTTTGACCATGATCGAGGGCGAGTTCAATAGGGTCTATCAACTGAAGTTGTTTTCTAGCATCAACACCATTAAGTGCTTCTGCCGCCCACATATCCTTACTCTCCTCTTTTGAATATTCATCTTGGAAGCTTTGAACAATTCCACTTTCAGCACGGTCTATGTTCAAACCTGCTATTATGCCCTGTGAAACTGTGCTTATCATGCCATAACAAGGCTGTTAATTCATCCCCCAGCTTGAGGTCTGCTATATCCTGAGGCTTTTTAGAGGATTCCTGGCAATATCCCACAAGTCCTTGCCATGGAGAGGTATTTGTCTGGTCAAGAAGATGAACCATATTGTGAATAAAGTATGGCAAGACATTTCTGCACCTTGTTTAGATTTGACGTGACCTTGAAGAAATCCCAGGAGGCTAGTTTCAAGTTACAGCCTAGTGGTAAGCCAGCAGACAAGGAGGAGGTGCCTGGCTATCAGAGTGGGCACAGAACAACTCTGCATGCATGTCAGGTTCATGCTGCCCTCCTCCAACATACTGAGGGAATGACTCACTCCTCTCATCATGAGGCACCAGAGGAGCCAATCACATTCACATAGAACATGGATACCCCATTTTCCATCTTTCTCCTTTCCAGACTTCGTAGGATAAAAGAATATACCCAACATATGGAATGTGATGTGTCCCAAATCAATGATCACACAAATCATGGTGCTGCACTGCATGCTGCACTGAGTTGAGCACTCAACGCACATCTCTCCATGTGACTGCTAGGTCCCTAAGCTAGTTTCCTGACACTGTAGGAATCCCACGTGTTACCAGTACTGGGGGAGTGGGGTCAGAAGGCAAATAAATTGGTGCCTGTGCTAAGATGGTTGAACCACATGCTCTCAAGCAGGCCTCGGTCCCAGCTCGTTCCACTGGAATTTGTGGGGGCTAATACCCTGCATCAGGCATCAGATGAGTTGCCTGTCAGCAAGATCAGTGCGGCCAACAGAGCACAGAGCCACCTAGGGGACTTGGGTTGAAATGTGAGCTGTCAGATTTCAATGGGATCCCTTGGCCTGCCAGGATATGGAGGAATTTATTGCTCACAGGACCTTCTACAGGTTAGGGCCTGTTTCCTTGTTGCCCAGGAACAAAGTATTGAATCATTTCTTCAAAAACCACAAGACCCTGGCACTCACTCCCTTCATCTACTCCTCTAACACTCACAGCAGAGCCACCACGTCTTGAATGTTGGTTTGAAGCAGCCAGGAGCTTAATAGTCTCTGTCCATTGGTTCTCTTGGGAACCATGATGCTTCTTTGTTCTGAGGCCCCTCCTCTATGACATCAGGTGGAATCTGGGATGATGGTGCAATATCATTGGAGCCACTCATCAAAGTTCATGTTGCCCAAGGCTTTAAAAACTCTTTTGGGAGTGCAGTCAAGAGACTTCTCATTCCAAAGCCTTGAAAACCCATGACCTTCACAACCTAGCTGACCAATACCTGCTCCTTCCCCTTTGATTAGAGAAGTGCTCCCATGTGTGCCTCTCATGTCACAGGAGAAGAGGTAACCAATTGTTACTTTTTTCTGAGTGGAACTGATTGCAACGAAATGAATGAGGGATCAATTATATGACTTTAACCACTTCTCACTCTGTAAAAAATGGTGAGAGTAGTAATTGAAAATAACGAGGAGAAGACAGGAATTGGATTAGGAATGTTTTCATTTTGCCACCCTGTTTTGGTTCTGGGACCCCAGATATTATGAGCCATCACCACATGCCTTTGCCTGTTTATATCTCCCAACAATGTCTGGCTGAAGCACTTTTAATGAGGGAATCAGGCTTACAAAATGATGCAAAACTTCATCTGGCTCACCAATTGTTGAGATTTGGACAAAACTCAGCACCTGAATGGGCTTGTGCATTATCCACAGCTCTCTGCTCTTTAAAATATTTCAAAGAAAAGGTCAATAGGAGAAATAAGAAATAAACACTTTCTAGGAAAGTGTCAGTTGTTTTTGAATGCAATGGCTAGGGATTCATGTGTGATTGATCCCAATATCTCTATTTTTAGTCACCAATTTAGCATGTTCTCAATCCCACATTGTCCTGCCTCTGCCCCTGATGCTGGCATCCTTGAATCTCTGATATATTTTTCTGCTTATGGATCAAACAGCTACTTCCATTATCTTCTTTACTGAAGAGGGGAAAAATCTTTCCCTCAGGACACAGGGCTAGGCTTGGGTATTGACATGTAAAAAAGTTCCTTGCTGGATTTTTTTGAAGAGAAGAATTAAGAACTCCATAGACATTGCTTGTCTTGGCCATGATTGCATTGTTGTATACAATTTCACCAATTCTGTCTGTAGATGTTCAAGTGTTGTAACTCAGAGAAGCCGTTCCAGTGCAGGCCATATAATCCATCATGTAGAATGATTGCCTGTCATTCTGAAGGTCAGGATCAAATCCCCATCTTCTCAGATTGTGGAAATAACAAACAAACATTTTCTCCTTTGCTTTCTTCTCCCGCTCCTCACCAAAGAATCAACACTCTAAAACAGCACCATTTTCAATGCAAAACAATTCCACCAACAACCCTCAGCAGGCTAATGGGCTCAAAGAGAGCAGTGCTGCCCAGTCACCTGGATTTCTTCAGGGTACTTGTTCCATGAAGTCACTCTGCTCTCTTTAGGACAGAGATCACATATCTAGCATGAGTATGCTTATGAGGACAATTCTGCAGCACTTTCTTCAGCTGCTCATTGTGAACCAGCTTTTGGGAAGTACAAAATGACAACCAAACTTGTACCTGGCACTCTCTTGGCTTCTGGGATACACAGCCAAACTCTCTGCCAATTAAGGGGACTTCCACACAAGAGCATTTCCACATGTACCTCAATGTCTACTGGAAAAACCAGATGTGAACACAAAAGACAGCCACAGAGGTCCCTGGAACTTCTCTCACACATTTGCTTTGTAGAGGCTTACCTGTAATTTCTTAGTGATTGAAGTTAGGATTTGGGGTAGAATCAATGTTAGCCTGTATTGATACCAATCAGGAGGATCACGGGGCATTTACAACTTCCTCAACCAATATTTTTAGAGCTCCATTTTCAAGAGGAATAAAGCACTAGATTCTTGTTAATATTGATGAATATCCTCAAGAGAAGCAGCACAGCGATTAGTGTTGCAATTCACAGCATCAATTGTAGGTCATGGGGGAAGGTACTGTGAAGGTGGAAAGGTCTATGCTTATGGATCTTGTTCCAGAAAAAATAGGAATTATGATTCGTATATTTGGATGTCCCTTGGGCTCAACAGAAAAGAGTCTGGAATGAGGAAGGGCATTGTTGTTCTCAAAAGAGGAATTAGGTCCCATATTCATGGTTGCATAGAGTTTGAGTGGCAAATAACTCCTTCCTGTATTTGTAGTGTAGGATGTGCGTGAATATATGTTGTAGAGTTTTGGTTTGACCATGATCTATGGTGAATTTCCTAGAGTCTATTATCTGATGTTGTTTTCTAGCATTAACACCTTTGATAGTCTCTGGCCCCTCAAATATCCTTACTCTCCTCTTTTGAATATTCAGCTTGGAAGCTTTAAACAATTCCACTATCAGTACGGTCTATATCCAAACCTGCTATTATGCCCTGTGAAACTGTGCTTATCATGCCATCACAAGGCTGTTAATTCATCCACCACCTTGTGGTCTGCTCCATCCTGGGGCTGTTTAGAGGCTCCAGGCAATATCCCACAGGCACTGTTCATGGAGATGTATTTGTCTGGGAAAGAAGACAAGCCATATTGTGAATAAAGTTTGGCAAGACATTTCTGCATCTTGTTTAGATTTGATGTGACCCTGAAGAAATCCCAGCAGGCTGGTTTCAGATTGCAGCCTAGTAGTAAGCCAGCAGCCAAGGAGGAGGTGCTTGGACATTGGAGTGGGCACAGAAGAACACTGCATGCATGTCAGGTTCATACTGTCCTCCTCCAACGTGCTGAGGGAGTGACTCCCTCATCTCATCATGAGACACCAGTGGAGTCACTCACATTCTCATAGAACTGTTAATTCATTATGTTCCATCTGTCTCCTTTCCAGACTTCGTAGGATAGGAGAAGAAACCGGATATATGGAATGTGATGTGTCCCAAATCAATGATCACTCAAACCATGCTGCTATGCTGCATGCTCTACTGAGTTGAGCACTCACCCTACATCTCTCCATGTGGCTGCTAGGCCCCTAGGCAAGTTTCCTTACCCTGAGGAATCCTACGTATTACCAGTCCTGGAGGAGTGAGGTCGGAAGGCAAATGCACTGGTGCCTGTGCTAAGATTGTTGAACCACGTGCTCTCAAGCAGGCCTCGGTCCCAGTTTGTTACACTGGAATTTGTGGGGTCTAACAGGCTGCAATAGGTGCCAGATTAGCTGCCTGTCAGCAAGATGGGTGCAGCCAGAGGAGCACAGATCCACCTAGTGGACTTGGGTGGAAGTGCGAGCTGTCAGATTTCAATGGGATCCCTTTGTCCTGCCTGAATATGGAGGAATTTATTGCTCACAGGACCTTCTACAGGTTAGGGCCTGTTTCCTTGTTGCCCAGGAACAAAGTATTGAATCATTTCTTCAAAATCCGCAAGACCCTGAAACCCACTCCCTTCATCTATCCTCTAAAACTCACAGCTGAGCCACCATATGTCTTCAATGTTTGTTTGAAGTGGCCAGGAGCTGAATATTCTCTGGTTGCCTTGGGAACCATGATGCTTCCTTGTTCTGTGTCCGCTCCTCTATGACATCAGGTGGAATCTGGGATGCTGGTGCAATATGAATGGAGCCCCTCGTCAAAGTTTATGCTGCCCAAGGCTTTAAAAACACTCTGGGTAGTGCAGTCAAGAGACTTCTCAATCCAGAGCCTTGAAAACCCACGACCTTCACAACCTAGCTGACCAATACCTGCTCCTTCCCTTTTGATTAGAGAAGTGCTCCCATGTGTGCCTCTCATGTCACAGGAGAAGAGGTAACCAATTGTTACTTTTTTCTGAGTGGAACTGATTTCAACGAAATGATTGAGGGATCAATTTTATGACTTTAACCACTTCTCACTCTGAAATAAATTGTGAGTAGTAACGGAAAACAACGAGGAGAAGACAGGAATTGGATTAGGAATGTTTCATTTTGCCACCCAGTTTCAGTTCTTTGAACCCAGATCTTATGAGCCATCACCACATGCCTTTGCCTGTTTATATCTCCCAACAGCGTCTGGCTGAAGTACTTTTAATGAGGGAAACAGGCATAGAAAAGGAGGCAAAACTTCAACTGCCCCAACAATTCTTGAGATTTGGACAAAATCCAGCACCTTAACTGGTTTGTGCATTATGCACAGCTCTCTGCTCTTTAGAAAATTTCAAAGAAAAGGTCAATAGGAAAAATAAGAAATAAATACTTTCTAGGAACGTGTCAGTTGTTTTTGAATGCAATGGCTAGTAATTCATGTGTGAATGATCCCACTATCTATTTGTAGTCACCAATTTAGCAGGTTCTCAATCCCACATTGTCCTGCCTCTGCCCCTGATGCTGGCATCCTTGAATCCCTGATAAATTTTTGTGCTCATGGATCAATCAGTTACTTCCATTATCATCCTTACTGAAGAGGGGAAAAAACTTTCCCTCAGGTCACAGGGCTGGACTAGAGTATTGACATGCAAAAATGTTTCTTGCTGGATTGTTGTCAAGAGGAGAATTAAGAACTCCATAGACATTGTTTGACTTGGCCATGCTTGCTTCGCTGCATACAATTTCATAAATTATGTCTGTACGTGTTCAAGTGTTATAACTCAGTGAAGCTGTTCAAGTACATATAGCCCATCTTGTAGAGTGCTTGTCTCTCATTATGGAGGTTTAGACTGAATCCCCAGCACTCTGCGATTGCGGAAATAACAAACAAACAAATGAAACCAAACCCCCATCATCTCTTTTGCTTTCTTTTCTCCTCTCCTCACAAAAGAATTAACACTCTAAAAGAGCAATAATTTCAAAGCAAAACAATTCCACCAACAACTCTCAGCAGGCTACTGGGCTCCAAAAGGGCAGTGCTGTCCAGTCACCTGCATTTCTTCAGGGTACTTTTTCCATGAAGTCACTCGACTCTCCTTAGGACAGAGATCACGTGTCTAGCATGAGTATACTTATTAGAACAATTATTCAGCACTTTCTTCAGCTGCTCATTGTGCACCAGCTTTTGGGAAGTACAAAATGACAACACACTTGTACCAGGCACTCTCTTGGCTTCTGGCACACACAGCCATACTCTCTGCCAATTAAGGGGACTTCCACACAAGAGCACTTCCACGTGTATCTCAATGTCTGCTGGAAAAACCAGATGTGAACACAAAAGACAGCCACAGAAGTCCCTGGAACTTCTCTCACACATTTGCTTTGTAGAGGATTGCCTTTGAATTTTTAGTGATTGAAGTTAGGATTTGGGGTAGAATCAATGTTAGCCTGTATTGATAGCAATCAGGAGAATCACAGGGCATTTACAACTTCCTCAACCAATATTTTTAGAGCTCCTTTTTCAAGAGGAATAAAGCACTAGATTCTTGTTAATATTGAGCATCCTCAAGAGAAGCAGCACAGCAATTAGTGTTGCAATTCACAGCATCAACTGGCTTCAATTGTAGGTCATGGGGGAAGGTACTGTGAAGGTGGGAAAGTCTATGCTTATGGATCTTGTTCCAAAAAAAATAGGAATCATGATTCATATATTCGGACGTCCCTTGGGTGCAACAGAAAAGGGACAGGAATGAGGAAGGGTATTGTTGTTCTCAAAAGAGGAATTAGGTCTCGTATTCACGGTTGCATGAAGTTTGAGCAGCCAATAACTCCTTCCTGTATTAGTAGTATAGGATGTGGGTGAATATATGTTGTAGAGTTTTGGTTTGACCATGATTGATGGTGAATTACCTAGGGCCTATTGTCTGAAGTTGTTTTCTAGCATTAATATGTTTGAATGCCTCTGGCCCCTCAAATATCCTTACTCTCCTCTTTTGAATATTCAGGTTTGGAAGCTTTGAACAATTCCACTTTCAGCACGGCCTATGATCAAATCTGCTATTATGCCCTGTGAAACTGTGCTTATCATGCCATCACAAGGCTGTTAATTCATCTGCCAGCTTGTGGTCTGCTCCATCCCAAGGCTGATTAGAGGCTCCTGGCAATATCCCACAGGCACTGGTCACGGAGATGTATTTGTCTGGTTGAGAATATGAACCATATTGTGAATCAAGATTTGCAAGACATTTCTGGATCTTCTTTCAATTGGATGTGTCCCTGAAGAAATCAGAGCAGGCTAGTTTTAAGTTGCAGTCTAGTTGTAAGCCAGCAGCTAAGGAGGTGCCTGGCCATTGGAGTGGGCACAGGACAACTCTCCATGCATGTCAGGTTTATTCTGTCTTCCTCCAACATGCTGAGGAGTGACTCCCTCATCTCATCATGAGGCACCAGAGGTGCCACTCACTTTCTCATAGAACATGGACTTCCCATGTTCCATCTGTCTCCTTTCCAGACTTCATAGGATGTGTCCCAAATCATTGATCACTCAAACCATGGTGCTGCACTGCATACTCTACTGAGTTGAGCACTGACCATCCATATCTCCATGTGCATGCTGGGCATCTAGGCTAGTTTCCTGACTCTGAAGGAAACCCAGGGTTTACCAGTCCTGGAGGAGTGGGGTCAGAAGACAGATCCCCTGGTGCCTGTGCTAAGATTGTTGAACCACGTGCTCTCAAGCAGGCCTCGGTCCCAGCTCGTTCCACTGGAATTTGTGGGGGCTAATAGCCTGCAATAAGTGTCAGATGAGTTGCCTGTCAGCAACATCAGTGTGGCCAACAGAGCATAGAGCTACTTAGTGGACTTAGGTGGAAGTGCGAGCTGTCAGATTTCAATGGGATCCCTTGTCCTGCCTGGATATGGAGGAATATAGTGCTCATGGGATCCTAAACAGGTTAGGGCCTGTTTCCTTGTTGACCAGGCAACAAGGATTGAATCATTTCTTCAAAATCCGCAAGACTCTGGAACCCACTCTCTTCATCTATCCTCGAACACTCACAGCAGAGCCACCACATGTCTTCAATGTTTGTTTGAAGCGGCCAGGAGCTGAATATTCTCTGGTTGCCTTGGGAACCAAGACGCTCCTTGCTCTGAAGCCACTTCTCTATGACATCAGGTGGAATCTGGGATGATGGTGCAATATCATTGGAGCCACTCATCAAAGTTCATGTTGCCCAAGGCTTTAAAAACTCTTTTGGGAGTGCAGTCAAGAGACTTCTCATTCCAAAGCCTTGAAAACCCATGACCTTCACAACCTAGCTGACCAATGCCTGCTCCTTCCCCTTTGATTAGAGAAGTGCTCCCATGTGTGCCTCTCATGTCACAGGAGAAGAGGTAACCAATTGTTACTTTTTTCTGAGTGGAACTGATTGCAACGAAATGATTGAGGGATCAATTTTATGACTTTAACCACTTCTCACTCTGAAATAAATTGTGAGAGTAGTAACTGAAAACAACGAGGAGAAGACAGGAATTGGATTAGGAATGTTTTCATTTTGCCACCCCGTTTTGGTTCTGGGACCCCAGATATTATGAGCCATCACCACATACCTTTTCCTGTTTATATCTCCCAAAAACATCTGGATGAAGCACTTTTAATGAGGGAATCAGGCTTACAAAATGATGCAAAACTTCATCTGGCTCAGCAATTCTTGAGATTTGGGCAAAATCCAGCACCTGAACTGCCTTGTGCCTTATGCACAGCTCTCTGCTCTTTAGTATTTTTCAAAGAAAAGGTCAAAAGTAAAAATACAAAAAACAATACTTTCTCAAAAAGTATCTGTTGAGTTTGAATGTAGTGGCAAGAAATTCATGTGTGAATAATCCCAAATATCTCCATTTGTAGTCACCAATTGAGCATCTTCTCAATCCCACATAGTCCTGCCTTTGCCCTTTTTCCTGGCATCCTTGAATTCCTGATATACTTTTCGACTGACGGATCAATCAACTACTTCCATTTTTGTCCTTAATGAAGAGGGGAAAAACCTTTTCCTCAGGACATAAGGCTAGGCTTGAGTATTGACACGCAAAAAGTTCCTTGCTGGATTGATGTGAACAGGGGAATTAAGAATTCCATAGACATTGTTTGACTGGTTCATGATTACTTCGCTGCATACAATTTCAAAATTAAGACTGTAAGTGATCAAGTGTTGTAACTCAGAGGAGGTGTTCCAGTGCAGGCCATATAGACCATCCTGTAGAGTGCCTGCCTCCCATGCTGGAGACCCAGGTTCTATTCCCCAACACTGTGGGATTGTGGAAATTACAAACAAATGAAATCATCCTTCCCTCCTCTCTTTTTTACCTTTCTTTTCTCCTCTCCTCACAAAAGAATCAACAGTCTAAAACAGCACCAATTTCAATGCAAATCAATTCCACAAGCAACTTTCAGCTGGCTACTGGGCTCCCAGAGAGCAGTGCTGCCCAGTCAAGTGCATTTCCTCAGAATATTTGTTCCACGAAGTCACTCTACTGTCCTCAGGACATAGATCACGTGTCTGGCATGAATTTTCTTATGAGGACAATTCTTCAGCACTTTCTTCAGCTGCTCATTGTGCACCAGCTTTCAGAAAACTCAAAAATGACAACCCCACTTGTACCTGGCACTCTCCAGTCTTCTTGGACATACTGCCATACTCTGCCAATTAAGAGGATTTCCACACAAGAGCACTGTCCACATGTACCTCAAAGTCTACTGGAAAACCAAGAGGTGAACACAAATGACAGCCGCTCTTGTTCCCGGAATTTCTCTCACACATTTGTTTGCAGATATTTTCTGTGATTTCTTAGTGAATAATGTAGGATTTTGGAATGAATTGATGATAGCCTGTATTGATAGCATTCAGGAGTATCACAGGGCATTTACAACCTACTCATCCAATATCATACAAGATGCAGAAATGAATTGCCAGTGTCAAGAATAATGGAGCCCTTTTAGAGACTCTTGTTAATATTGATGGACATGCTCTAGAGAATTAGTGCAGGATTAGTGTTGCATATCCCAGAATCAACTGACTTAAAATATAGGTTGTTGTGGAAGGTGCTGTGCAGTTGGGAAATCCGTTGCTTATGGTTCTTCTACCAGAAAAAATCAGAATCATGATTGATATATTTGGCTGTCCCTTTGGAACAACAGAAAAGAGATGGGAATTTGCAAGGGCATTGTTGTTCTCAAAATGGGAATGAGGGCCAGTATTCATGGTTGCATAGAGAATGAGTGGCCAATAACTATTTCCTGTATTTGTAGTGTAGGATGTGGCTGAATATAAGTTGCAGAGTTTGTTTTTTGACCATGATTGAAGGTGAGTTTCATAGGGTCTATTCTCCAAAGTTGTTTTCTAGCATCAACACCCTTGAGCACTTCTGGCCTCCCAAATATCCTTACTCTTCTCTTTTGAATATTCATCTTGGAAGCTTTGAACAATTCCACTTCCAGCACGGTCTATGTTCAAACTTGGTTTTATGCCCTGTGAAACTGTGCTTATCATGCCATCACAAAGCTGTTAATTCATCCCCCAGCTTGTGGTCTGCTCCATCCTGAGGCTGGTTAGAGGACTCCTGGCAAAATTCCACAGGCCCTTGTGACAGAGAGGTATTTGTCTGGACAAGAAGATGAACAATTTTGTGAAAAAAGTTTGGCAATTCATTTCTGCATCTTGTATAGTTTTGATGTGATACTGGAAAAATTCCAGAAGGCTAGGTTCCGGGTGCATCCTTGTTTTAAGTCAGCAGCCATGGAGGAGGGGCCTGGCCATTGGAGTGAGCACAGAACAACTCTCAATGCATGTCAGTTTCATCCTGTTCTCCTTCCAACATGCTGATGGAATGACTACCTCCTCTCTTTGAGCCACCAGTGGAGCCACTCACCTTTACATGGAACATGGACATCCCATAATCCATCTGTCTCCTTTCAAGACTTCGTAGAATAGGAGGGGAAATATGAAGGATGGAATGTGATGTGTCCCAAACCTATGATCACCTAAACCATGAAATTGTACTGCATGCTCTTCTGAGTTGAGCAGTCACCACCCATCTCTCCGTGTGGCTGCTAGGCACCTAGGCCGGTTTCCTGAGTCTGATGAAAATCTGGGTTGTCCCATCCCAGGAGGAGTGGGTTTGGCTGTCAAATCCACTAGTTTTGGTGATGATTGTTGACCAACTTGGTCTGAAGCAGCCCTCATTCCCAGCTTGTTCCACTGGAGTTTGTTGGGGCCAACAGCCTGCATCAGGAGCCATATGACCTGTGTGTCAGCAAGAATGGTTCAGCCAATGGAGCAGAGGCCCCACTTCGTGGTCCTGGAATGATGTGCAGGCTGTCAGAGTTCAATGGGATCCCATGTCCTGCCTGTATATGAGAAATTTTTTAGCTCATGGGGCTCCATAACTCTTATAGCCTGTATACTCTTCACCCAGGCTACAAGGATAGAATCATTTCTTCAAAAACACAAGACTGTAGCACCTACTACCTTCATCTATCCTCTTACCCTCACAGCTGAACAACTGCAAGTTTTCAATATGAGTTGGAAGCAGCCACAAACTGAATGGTCTCTGGTTCCCATGAGAACCATGATGCTTCCATGTTCTCAGTCCACTCTTCTATGACCTCAGGTGGAATCTGGTTTCAGGCGCCATGTCACTGGAGCCACTCATGATAGTTCAAGTTGCCCAAGGCTTTACAAACACTCTGGTGAGTTCAATCAAGTGCCTTCTACTACCAGATTTTTGAAACCCTGTGACCTTCAAAACCTATCTGACCAATTCCTGGTCCTTCCCCTTTGATTAGAGGAGTTCTCCCACGTATGGCTCTCATGTCACAGGAGAACTGGTAACCAATTGTTATTTTTTTTCTGAGTGGAATTGATTCCAAGAAAATGAATGAATTATCAAGGATATGACTTTAGTCACTTATCTCTCTGTAATAAATCTTGAGAGTAGTATCTGAAAACATAAAAAGGAGAAGATAGAAATTAGATGAGTAATGTTTTCTTTTTGCCACCACATTTCAATTCTGGGGCCCCAGACCTTATGAGCCATCACCACATGCATTTGCCTGTTTATATCTTCAAACAGCATCTGCCTAAATTGCTGCAATTTTTTACAGAGGGAACCCGGTTTAGAAAATTATACACAACTTTCTCTGACTCACCCTTTCCTGATATGATGGGCAAAATACAGCAACTGAACTGGCTTGTGCATTGTGCACAGTCTCTGCTCTTTAGAATTTTTCAAAGAAAAGGTCAAAGGAAAAATAAGAAAAAAATATACTCTCTAGAAACATGTGAGTTGGTTTTGAATGTAATTTCTAGTGATTCATGTGTGAATGCTCCCCAATATCTCCATTTGTATTCACCAATTGAGCATATTTTCAATCCTGTATAATCCTGCCTCTGTCCCTGTTTCTGGCATTCTTAGATCCCTGATACATATTTCTGCTCATGAATCAATCAGCCACTTCCATTTTCATCCTTAATGAAGAGGAGAAAAAACTTTCCCTCAGGACACAGGGCTAGGCTTGGGTATTGACATGCAAAAAAGTTTCTTGCTGGATTTTTGTGAACTGGAGAATTAAGAATTACTGAGACATTGTTTGGCTTGGTCATGATTGCTTCTCTGCATACAATTTCACAAATTAAGACTGTACATGTCAAATGCTGTGACTCAGAGAAGCCATTCCAGTGAAGGTCATATAGACTTTCTTATAGAGAGCCTGCTTCTCATTCTGGAGGCTTGGGTTTGAGTCCCCAGCACTCTGGGATTGTGGAAATAACAAACAATTGAAACCAACCTTCCACCATCTCTTTTTCTTTCTTTTCTCCTTTCCTCACAAAAGAATCAACACTCTAAAACAGCACCAAATTCAATGCAAAACAATTCCACCAACAACTCTCAGCAGGCTGTTGGGCTCCAAGAGAGCAGTGCTGCCCAGTCACCAGTATTTCTTCAGAGTACTTGATCCATGAAGTCACTCTACTCTCCTTAGGACAGAGATCATGGGTCTCACATGAGAACGCTTATGATGATAATTATTCAGTACCTTCTTCAGCTGCATATTGTGTACCAGGTTTCAGTGGCAGGAAATTCAAATTGACAACCGCACTTGTACCTGGAAGTTTCCAGTCTTCTTGGACACACTGCCATACTCTCTGACAATGAAAGGGATTTCCAAACCGGAGCACTTTCCACATGAAACTCAATGTCAACTGGAAAGCCAAGAGGTGAACACAAAAGACAGCGACTGTTGTCCTTGGAATTTCTCTCACACTTGTCCCTTGCAGTGGATTTCTGTGATTTCTTGGTGAATAATGTTATGATTTGTGACACAATCGATGTTAGACTGTATTGATAGCATTCAGGAAGATCATGGGACATTTATAACCGACTCATCCAATATCATTGGAGTTCCAGTGTGAAGAGGATTGGGATCCTTTTGTAGACTCTTGTTAATATTGATGGACATCCTGAAGAGATGCAGTGTAGGGATTAGCATTCTATATCCCAGGATCAGCTGGCTTAAATTGTAGGTCATG
>JAHUXG010012849.1:0-48010 GCA_020740815.1 Sciurus niger
GAAATGACAGAAAGGGAATTCAGAATGTACATAATTAAAATGATCAGGGAAGCAAATGATGAGATGAAAGAGCAAATGCAGGCATTGAATGATGAGATGAAAGAGCAAATGCAGGCCTTGAATGATTGCACCAATCGACAGTTAAAAGAGCAAATACAGGAAGCAAAAATCCATTTCAATAAAGAGTTAGAGATATTGGAATAAAACCAAACAGAAATCCTTGAAATGAAGGAAACAATAAACCAAATTAAGAACTCCATAGGAAGCATAACCAATAGGATAGAACACCTGGAAGACAGAACTTCAGATATTGAAGACAAAATATTTAATCTCAAAAGCAAAGTTGAACAAACAGAGAAGATGGTAAGAAATCATGAACAGAATCTGCAAGAACTATGAGATATCATGAAAAGGCCAAATTTGAGAATTATTGGGATTGAGGAAGGCTTAGAGAAACAAACCAAAGGAATGAATAATCTATTCAATGAAATAATATCAGAAAATTTCCCAAATCTGAAGAATGAAATGGAAAATCAAGTCCAAGAGGCTTATAGGACTCAAATACACAAAATTACAACAGACCCACACCAAGGCACATTATAATGAAAATACCTAACATACAAAATAAAGACAGAATTTTAAAGGCTGTGAGAGAAAAGAAACAAATTACATTCAGAGGGAAGCCAATACGGATATCAGCAGATTTTTCAATCCAGACCCTAAAAGCTAGAAGGGCCTGGAACAACATTTTTCAAGCTCTGAAAGAAAAATGGATGCCAACCAAGAATCTTATACCCAGCAAAACTTACCTTCAAATTTGATGATGAAATAAAATCATTCCATGATAAACAAAAGCTAAAAGAATTTACAAAAAGAAAGCCAGCATTACAGAACATTCTCAGCCAAATATTCCATGAGGAAGAGATAAAAAACAAAGAAGCAAATCAGCAAAGGGAGGAATTATCCTAAAGGAAATGTCAAATAAAGGAGGAACCAAGATGTGTCAAAAAATAAATAAATAAATAAATAAAATTTTAAATATGAACCAAATGACCAGGAATACAAATCATATCTCAATAATAACCCTGAATGTTAATGGCCTGAATCATCAATCAAAAGACATAGACTGGCAGATTGGATTAAAAAGAAAGATCCAACAATATGTTGCTTGCAAGAGACTCACCTCATAGAAAGAGATACCCATAGACTAAAGGTGAAATTGGAAAGGATGGGAGAAAAAAAATCCCCATGCACACTGGATCCCCAGCCAGCAACTACAAAAAAAGTGGAATATCCAATCTCCATTTAGCAGATAATGTGGCTTCAAGCCAATGCTAGTATCAGAAGGATTATTAAAAGAAGACATTTCATAATGCTTAAGGGAAGCATAATCGCAGATGTTATGCAATCATACATCTATATGTCCCACAGTGGCTCATCCATGCGCATGTTAAAAAATCCATTCTCAATTTTAGCAAACTAAATAGAACCATAACATAGACCCCATATAAATAGGTGATTTTACCAACGCCTCTTCGCTACCAATGTGACAGATCTTTCCAAAAAAAAATGAACAAAGAAACCATAGATTCAATACCACAATCAATAATTTAGATTTAACAGACATTTATAGAATATACCATACAACGAAGAGTGAATACACTTTCTTCTCAGCAGCACATGGATCCTTCTCTAAAATAGACCATATATTATGCCACAAAGCTAATGTTAACAAATACAAGAAGATAGAGACACTACCTTGTATTCTATCAGATCATAATGGATTGAAGTTAGAAATAAATGAAAGAGTAAAAAACAGAAACTACTCCAACACCTGGAGATTAAACAATATGCTATTATATGATGAATGGATAACAGAAGATATTAGGAAGGAAATTAAAAAATTCGTAGAGGTAAATGAGAACAAAGAAACATCATATCAAAATCTCTGGGACACTATGAAAGCAGTACTTAGAGGAAGATTTATTTCATGGAGCATATTTAATAAAAGAAGTAAAACTCAAAAAATAAACGCCCTAACACTACAGCTCAAAGCCCTAGAAAAAGAAGAACAGACCAACACCAAAAGTAGTAGAAGACAGGAAATGGTTAAACTCAGAGCTGAAATCAACAAAATTGAAACAAAAGAAACAATACAAAAAATTGACAAAATAAATAGTTGGTTCTTCAAAAAAATAAACAAAATTGATAAACCTTTAGCCACACTAACAAGAGAAGACGAGAGAAAACCCAAATCACTAAAATTCGGAATGAACAAGGAAATATCACAACAGACACGATTGAAATACAAAACATAATTAGAAGCTATTTTGAAAATCTATACTCCAACAAAACAGAAAATTTCAGACATCAACAGGTTTCTAGAGACATAGATGGACTAAACTAAACTGAAATGAGGAGGGAGCATAACAATTGTTAAATAAACCAATTTCAAGCAATGAAATAGAAGAGGTCATCAAAAGCCTACCAACAAAGAAAAGTCCAGGACCAGATGGGTTCTCAGCCGAGTTCTACAAAACCTTTAAAGAAGAGCTCAGTCCAATACTCCTCAAACTATTCCATGAAATAGAAGAGGAGGGAACCATCCCAAACTCATTCTATGAAGCCAATATCACCCTGATACCTAAACCAGACAGAGACACATCGAGGAAATAAAATTTCAGACCAATATCCTTAATGAACATCGACGCAAAAATTCTCAACAAAATTTTAGCAAATCGCATACAAAAACATATTAAAAAGATAGTGCACCATGATCAAGTGGGTTTCATCCAGGGATGCAAGGTTGGTTCAACATCAGGAAATCAATAAATGTAATTCACCATATCAATAGACTTAAAGTCAAGAATCACATGATTATTTCGATAGATGTAGAAAAAGCATTTGATAAAATACAGCACCCCTTCATGCTCAAAACACTAGAAAAAATAGGGATAGTGGGAACATTCCTTAGCATTGTAAAGGCCATCTACGCTAAGCCCATGGCTAATATCATTCTAAATGGTGAAAAACTGAAAGCATTCCCTCTAAAAACTGGAACAAGGCAGGGATGCCCTCTTTCACCACTTCTATTCAAAATCGTCCTTGAAACTCTAGCCAGAGCAATTAGACAGACCAAAGAAATTAAAGGGATACGAATAGGAAAAGAAAAACTCAAACTATCCCTATTTGCTGATGATATGATTATATACTTAGAGGAACCAGGAAATTCCACCAGAAAACTTTTAGATCTCATAAGTGAATTCAGTAAAGTAGCGGGATATAAGATCAATGCACATAAATCTAAGGCATTTTTATACATAAGCGATTAATCTTCAGAAAGAGAATTCAGGAAAACTACCCCATTCACAATAGCTTCGAAAAAAATAAAATACTTGGAATCAATCTCACAAAAGGGGTGAAAGACCTCTACAATGAGAACTGCAGAACACTAAAGAGAGAAATTAAAGAAAACCTTAGAAGATGGAAAGATCTCCCATGTTCTTGGATAGGAAGAATTAATATTGTCAAAATGGCCATACTACCAAAAGTGCTATACAGATTCAATGCAATCCCAATTAAAATCCCAATGATGTACCTTACAGAAATAGAGCAAGCAATTATGAAATTCATCTGGAAGAATAAAAAACCCAGAATAGCTAAAGCAATCCTTGGCAGAAAGAGTGCAGCAGGGGGTATCGCAATACCAGATCTTCAACTCTACTACAAAGCAATAGTAACAAAAACAGCATGGTATTGGTACCAAAATAGAAAGGTGGATCAATGGTACAGAATAGAGGACACGGACACAAACCCAAATAAATACAATTTTCTCATACTAGACAAAGGGGCCAAAAATATGCGATGGAGAAAAGATAGCCTCTTCAACAAATGGTGCTGGGAGAATTGGAAATCCATATGCAACAGAGTGAAACTAAACCCATATCTCTCACCGTGCATGAAACTAAACCCAAAATGGATTAAGGACCTCGGAATCAGACGAGAGACCCTGCATCTTATAGAAGAAAAAGTAGGTCCAAATCTTCAACATGTCGGCTTAGGACCAGACTTCCTCAACAGGACTCCCATAGCACAAGAAATAAAAGCAAGAATTAATAATTGGGATAGATTCAAAGTAAAAAGTTTTCTCTCAGCAAAGGAAACTATCAGCAATGCGAAGAAAGAGCCTACAGAGTGGGAGAAAATCTTTGCCAATCATACTTCAGATAGAGCACTAATCTCCAGAATCTATAAAGAACTCAAAAAACTCTACACCAAGAATGCAAATAATCCAATCGACAAATGGCTAAGGAAATGAATAGACACTTCACAGAAGAAGATCTACAAGCAATCAACAAACATATGGAAAATGTTCAACATCTCTAGTAATAAGAGAAATGCAAATCAAAACTACCCTAAGATTCCATCTCACCCCAATTAGAATGGTGATTATCAAGAATACAAGCAACAACAGGTGTTGGCGAGGATGTGGGGAGAAAGGTACACTCATACATTGCTGGTGGGGCTGCAAATTAGTGCAGCCACTCTGAAAGCAGTATGGATACTCCTTAGAAAACTTGGAATGGAACCACCATTTGACCCAGCTATCCCACTCCTTGGCCTATACCCAAAGGACTTAAAATCAGCAGATTACAGAGATACAGCCAGATCAATGTTCATTGCTGCTCAGTTCACAATAGCCAGATTGTGGAATCAACCTAGATGTCCTTCAATTGATGAATGGATAAAGAAACTGTGGTATATATATACAATGGAACATTACTCTGCCATAAAGAATGATAAAATTATGGCATTTGCAGGCAAATGGATGAAACTGGAGAATATCATGCTAAGTGAGATAAGCCAATCTCAAAAAACCAAAGGAAGAATGATATCGCTAATAAGTGGATGATGACACATAATGGGGGTGGGAGGGGTTAGTGTTGGGGTTGGAGTTGGGTTTAGGGAGGGGGCAGGAATGGAGGAAGGAAGGACTGTATAGAGGGAGTGGAGGGGTGGAAGGGGTGGGGGAGAAGGAAAAAAAATGGCAGAATGAATCAAACAACATTACCCTATGTAAATTTATGATTACACAAATGGTATGCCTTTACGCCATGTACAGGCAGAGAAACAACTTGTATCCCATTCGTTTACAATAAAAAAAAAAAGAATGAAATCAAAGAGAAAAGACAGAAAGTGAAAGATCACTTCAATAAGGAGTTAGAGATCCTGAAAGAAAACCAAGCAGAAATCCTTGAAATCAAGGAATCACTAAACCAAATTATAAATTTCATGGAAAGCATCACCAACAGACTAGACCATTTGGAAGACAGAACCTCAGGCAATGAATACAGAATAAATAATCTTGAAAATAAAGTTGACCATACAGAGAAGATGGTCAGAATCCATGGATAGAACTTCCAAGAATTATGGGATAACATGAAAAGACTAAATTTAAGAATTATCAGGATAGGGGTTTCAAGATGGCAGACTAGAGGGCGGCTGCATTTCATTTTGCTCCAGGACTCAGGATTCAAAAGAGGAGATATTGAGAGACTTGGGACCAACTCAAAGCTGCCGGGTGAGTCTCTCCCATTGGGGAGGCGTCCCAGATGGGGCGGTAGTCCCGGAATGCAGGGAACTTTGTGAAGTAGAGTTGCCCGGCGAGACACCCCTCCCCCCGCTGGAGCAGTGAACATGGACAACTGGGAACTTTGCAGAGGAAGCCGCTCAGCACAGCGCTTGGTTTCAGAGTAACCCACCGGGCTTTGGCGGCTGCCCAGAGGAGGGGCCGCATAGGCAGGCGATTAGGTGCAGAGCAGGGTCCCAGGACCTAGGCGATTTTTCGGTGGAAGAGCTGCAGAGACAAGCTGTGGGGCACAGTGAAGGTTCCAGGACTGCAGGCAGACTCTCTGAGGAGAGGCAGCCTAAGGAGACTTGTCTGCGAAGGGTGAGGCTCCCAGGCCCAGGAGGTAGGTCGGGCCCCTGGGAACATTGCCTGGGAAGGCTGCCCTGCCCAGGCGGAAGATACCCCTACCCCTGCTGGAGCAGTGAACACGGACAGCTGGGAAAATTGCAGAGAAGGCTGCTTAGCACAACGCTTGGTTTTGGAGCAACCCGCTGGGGCTCCAGCGGCTGCCAGAGGAAGAGCTGGGCGGTGAGCTGTTTGGACTCAGAGCAACCTCCTGAACAATGGGGGGGGGGGCTGTCCTGAGGAGGAGGAGGTGCGCAGTGAGTTGCTTGGTCTCCAAGCGACCACACAGAACACTGGGTGGCTGCGTGGAGGAAGAGGCATGTGGCGGGTCGCTGGGGCTCGGAGCATCTGTGTGAGGCTCCAGGTGGCTGCTCAGAGGAAGGGTTGCATAGCCAGGCAATTAGGTGCAAAGCACGGTCCAGGGACCTAGGTGGCTTCTTGGTGGAAGAGCTGCACGGAGACAAGCTGAGGGGCGGAGTGAAGGTTCCAGGACTGCGGGCAGATTCTCTGAGGAGGGGCAGCCTAAGGAGGCTCCCAGGCCCAGGAGGTAGGTCTGGGCCCCTGGGAAAGTTGCCTGGGAAGGCTGCCTTGCCCAGGCGGTAGTTGTGGACTGAGGGGAACCTCTAGGAGGGGAACTGACCAGCGAGACCTCCCCACCGGGTGAGTCTTCCCTGCCGGGTGAGGTTTTCCCACAAGGATGGTAAAATCAGAGACACAGGCACAAACAGGCCTTGCCTCAGCCCACAACCTAGTTCCCCTTTGGTTGACCATTGGTCAACAAGTGGAGGCACCTCTGCCCACTAGCAGGGGATATACCCCACCTGAAGGCCACCACCCCTAGAGAGGCAGCTTCCTTGTGGAGCACCACATTATCAACTTCCTCCAAGACTTCAGGCTACTGAAGGATAAGAGGGGATATACTAGCAATCTTCAGGGACATTATAAGTCAATAGAGGAAATCTGCAGCATCTCAGCACTCCACTGATACCTGAACAACATGAGAAAACAAGGGAAGAAAATACCTCAAACAAATCTAGATGTTACATCAATAAAATCCAAAGACAGCATGGCAGAAGAAATGACAGAAAGGGAGTTCAGAATGTACATAATTAACATGATAAGGGAAGCAAACGATGAAATGAAAGAGCAAATGCAGGCATTGAATGATCGCACCAATCGACAGTTAAAAGAGCAAATACAGGAAGCAAAAGATCATTTCAATAAAGAGTTAGAGATATTGAAAAAAAACAAACAGAAATCCTTGAAATGAAGGAAACAATAAACCAAATTAAGAACTCCATAGAAAGCATAACCAATAGGATAGCGCACCAGGAAGACAGAACTTCAGATATTGAGGACAAAATATTTAACCTTGAAAACAAAGTTGAACAAAGAGAAGATGGTAAGAAATCATGAACAGAATCTCAAGAACTATGGGATATCATGAAAAGGCCAAATTTGAGAATTATTGGGATTGAGGTAGGTTTAGAGAAACAAACCAAAGGAATGAACTATCTATTCAATGAAATAATTTCAGAAAATTTCCCAAATCTGAAGAATGAAATGGAAAATCAAGTTCAAGAGGCTTCTAGGACTCCAAATACACAAAATTACAACAGACCCACACCAAGGCACATTATAATGAAAATACCTAACATACAAAATAAAGACAAAATTTTAAAGGCTGTGAGAGAAAAGAACCAAATTACATTCAGGGGGAAACCAATACGGATATCAGCAGATTTTTCAATCCAGACCCTAAAAGCTAGAAGGGCCTGGAACAACATTTTTCAAGCTCTGAAAGAAAATGGATGCCAACCAAGAATCTTATACCCAGCAAAACTTACCTTCAAATTTGACGATGAAATAAAATCATTCCATGATAAACAAAAGCTAAAAGAATTTACAAAAAGAAAGCCAGCATTACAGAACATTCTCAGTAAAATATTCCATGAGGAAGAGATGAAAAACAAAGAAGCAAATCAGCAAAGGGAAGAGCTATCCTAAAGGAACTCTCAAATAAAGAGGAACCAAGTCGTGTCAAAAATAAACAAATAAATAAATAAAATGAGTGAAATGACTGGGAATACAAATCATATCTCAATAATAGCCCTGAATATTAATGGCCTGAATTCATCAATCAAAAGACATAGACTGGCAGATTGGATTAAAAAGAAAGATCCAACAATATGTTGCCTACAAGAGACTCATCTCATAGAAAGAGATACCCATAGACTAAGGGTGAAAGGATGAGGAAAAACATACCATGCACATGGACTCAGCAAAAAAAGCTGGGGTATCCATCCTCATTTCAGATAATAGGGACTTCAAGCCAACGTTAATCAAAAGGGATAAAGAAGGACATTTCATACTGCTTAAGGGAAGCATAAATCAGCAAGATATAACAATCATAAACATCTATGCCCCAAACAGTGGCTCATCCATGTATGTTAAACAAATCCTTCTCAATTTTAGAAACCAAATAGACCATAATACAATAATACTAGGTGATTTTAACATGCCTCTCTCACCACTGGACAGATCTTCCAAACAAAAATTGAACAAAGAAACCATAGATCACAATAACACAATCAATAATTTAGACTTAACGGACATTTATAGAATATACCATTCAACCAAGAGCGAATACACTTTCTTCTCAGCAGCACATGGATCCTTCTCTAAAATAGACCATATATTATGCCACAAAGTTAATGTTAGCAAATACAAGAAGATAGAGACACTACCTTGTATTCTATCAGATCATAATGGATTGAAACTAGAAATAAATGAAAGAGTAAAAAACAGAAACTACTCCAACACCTGGAGATTAAACAATATGCTATTATATGATGAATGGATAACAGAAGATATTAGGAAGGAAATTAAAAAATTCTTAGAGGTAAATGAGGAACAAAGAAACATCATATCAAAATCTCTGGGACACTATGAAAGCAGTACTTAGAGGAAAATTTATTTCATGGAGCGCATTCAATAAAAGAAGTAAAACTCAACAAATAAACGACCTAACACTACATCTCAAAGCCCTAGAAAAAGAAGAACAGACCAACACCTAAAGTAGTAGAAGGCAGGAAATAGTTAAACTGAGAGCAGAAATCAACGAAATTGAAACAAAAGAAACAATACAAAAAATTGACAAAATAAATAGTTGGTTCTTCGAAAAAATAAACAAAATTGATAAACCCTTGGCCACACTAACAAAGAGAAGACGAGAGAAAACCCACATCACCAAAATTCGGAATGAACAAGGAAATATCACAACAGACATGATTGAAATATAAAACATAATTAGAAGCTATTTTGAAAATCTATACTCCAACAAAATAGAAAATTTCGAAGATATCAACAAGTTTCTAGAGACATATGAATTGCCTAAACTAAACAAGGAGGACATACACAATTTAAATAGACCAATTTCAAGTAATGAAATAGAAGAAGTCATCAAAAGCCTACCAACAAAGAAAAGTCCAGGACCAGATGGGTTCTCAGCTGAGTTCTACAAAAGCTTTGAAGAAGAGCTCACTCCAATACTTCTCAAAGTATTCCATAAAATAGAAGAGGAGGGAACTCTCCCAAACTCATTCTATGAAGCCAATATCACCCTGATACCTAAACTAGACAGAGACACATCGAGGAAAGAAAATTTTAGACATTATTGAACATCGACGCAAAAATTCTGAACAAAATTTTAGCAAATCGCATACAAAAACATATTAAAAAGATAGGGCACCATGATCAAGTGGGTTTCATCCCAGGAATGCAAGGTTGGTTCAACATCAAGAAATCAATAAGTGTAATTCACCATATCAACAGACTTAAAGTCAAGAATCACATGATTATTTCGATAGATGCAGAAAAAGCATTTGATAAAATACAGCACCCCTTCATGCTGAAAACACTAGAAAAAATAGGGATAGTGGGAACATTGTTTAACATTGTAAAGGCCATCAACGCTAAGCCCATGGCTAATATCATTCTAAATGGTGAAAAACTGAAAGCATTCCCCCTAAAATCTGGAACAAGGCAGGGATGCCCTCTTTCACCACTTCTATTCAATATCGTCCTTGAAACTCTAGCCAGAGCAATTAGACAGACCAAAGAAATTAAAGGGATACGAATAGGAAAAGAAGAACTCAAAGATCCCTATTTGCTGATGATATGATTATATACTTAGAGGAACCAGGAAATTCCACCAGAAAATATTTAGATCTCATAAGTGAATTCAGTAAAGTAGCGGGATATAAGATCAATGCACATAAATCTAAGTCATTTTTATACATAAGTGATGAATCTTCAGAAAGGGAAGTTAGGAAAACTACCCCATTTACAATAGCCTCGAAAAAAATAAAATACTCGGGAATCAATCTCACAAAAGAGGTGAAAGACCTCTACAATGAGAACTACAGAACACTAAAGAAAGAAATTAAAGAAAACCTTAGAAGATGGAAAGATCTCCTATGTTCTTGGATAGGCAGAATTAATATTGTCAAAATGGCCATACTACCAAAAGTGCTATACAGATTCAATGCAATTCCAATTAAAATCCCAATGACGTACCTTACAGAAATAGAGCAAGCAATCATGAAATTCATCTGGAAGAATAAGAAACCCAGAATAGCTAAAGCAGTCCTTAGCAGGAAGAGTGAAGCAGGGGGTATCGCAATACCAGACCTTCAACTATACTATAAAGCAATAGTAACAAAAACGGCATGGTATTGGTACCAAAATAGACAGGTAGATCAATGGTACAGAATAGAGGACACGGACACAAACCCAAATAAATACAATTTTCTCATACTAGAGAAAATTACTAGACAAAGGTGCCAAAAATATGCGATGGAGAAAAGATAGCCTCTTCAACAAATGGTGCTGGGAGAATTGGAAATCCATATGCAACAGAATGAAACTAAACCCATATCTCTCACCATGCACGAAACTAAACTCAAAATGGATTAAGGATCTCGGAATCAGACCAGAGACTCTGCATCTTATAGAAGAAAAAGTAGGTCCAGAGCTTCAACATGTCGGTTTAGGACCAGACTTCCTCAACAGGACTCCCATAGCACAAGAAATAAAAGCAAGAATCAACAACTGGGATAGATTCAAACTAAAAAGCTTTCTCTCAGCAAAGGAAACTATCAGCAATGCGAGGAAAGAGCCTACAGAGTGGGAGAAAAGCTTTGCCAATCATACTTCAGATAGAGCACTAATCTCCAGAATCTATAAAGAACTCAAAAAACTCTACACCAAAATTACAAATAACCCAATCGATAAATGGTCTAAGGAAATGAACAGACACTTCACAGAAGAAGATGTACAAGCAATCAACAAACATATAGAAAAATGTTCAACATCTCTAGTAATAAGAGAAATGCAAATCAAAACCACCCTAAGATTCCATCTCACCCCAATTAGAATGGCGATTATCAAGAATACAAGCAACAACAGGTGTTGACGAGGATGTGGGGAAAAAGGTACACTCCTACATTGCTGGTGGGTTTGCAAATTAGTGCAGCCACTCTGGAAAGCAGTATGGAGATTCCTTAGAAAACTTGGAATGCAACCACCATTTGACCCAGCTATCCCACTCCTTGGCCTATACCCAAAGTCAATCAGCGTACTACAGAGATACAGCCAGATCAATGTTCATTGTTACTCCATTCACCATAGCCAAATTGTGGAACCAACCTAGATGCCCTTCAGTTGATGAATGGATAAAGAAACTGTGGCATATATATACAATGGAATATTACTGTGCCATAAAGAATGATAAAATTATGGCATTTGCAGGCAAATGGATGAAGTTGGAGAATATCATGTTAAGTGAGATAAGCCAATCTCAAAAACCAAAGGATGAATGATCTCACTGATAAGTGGATGATAACACATAATGGGGGGTGGGAGGGGTTAGTTTTAGGGTTAGAGTTAGGGTTAGGGAGGGGGGCAAGAATGGAGGAAGGAAGGACTGTATAGAGGGAAAAGAGGGATGGGAGGGGTGGGGGGAAGGGAAAAAATAACAGAATGAATCAACCAACATTACCCTATGTAAATTTATGATTACATAAATGGTACACCTTTACTCCATGTACAAACAGAGAAAAAACATGTATCCCATTTGTTTACAATAAAAAAATGAATAAAATAAAGGTTCATCAACATCTAAAAATAAATATTTTAAAAATTGTGGTATGCCTGGTTATGTTATATAAATAAATATGAAACAGTATATATGTGAATATACCATTGAAAATTGAATATACAAGTAAAACTACACACAAATATTCCTATGCTTTTATGTAAAATTAGATTTACATTAGATTTACATATAGGAATAAGATTAAAGTTAGTATTACATTTTAAGTTGGTTTAGCAAATTAACATGTATATCAGGAAACGTGAATATTCAAAATATGTATGTGTGAAAATATGTGTAAAAACATTAAAGTACATGCTCTGAAACAGGGGATGGCATCAAGTGAGTTGTATGAATACAATTAAAAAAATTTTTTTGGCATGCATGCATACATATATCATATAATGAATATGTAACTGTGAATGCAAATATAGCATAGATAATTAATATGTAAGTCAAAATACACATAAATGTTCATATTATTATACATGTTTTATGAAAATTATGTTAGGTATAGGATAAGTTAGCGATGGTATTAATTTGGGTTTGGAGTAAGTTTAGGGTTAAGGAATGAATACGGATATCAGAACAGAAGAATATTCATAAGATTTTTACATGAAATTGTGTATGATAATATATATAAACATATATGTTCTGAAACAAAGGGGGTTTAATGTGAGTTATAGGAATACACATGTTTAATTTAGGGACGTTATATATAACCTATAAATGGATATACAATAATATATGCTAATACACCTTTGATATATTAATATATTAGTCAAAGTGCTCATAAATATCCATATAAATACAAGTGCTTTTATGTAAAATTAGGTTTAGATATTGGGTTGGATTAGGGTTAGAATTCAATGTTAGTTTTGGTTAAGGTTAGAGTTAGGGAATTAATATGTGTATCAGTAAATGTGAATTTTCATAAGATTGTATGTGTGAAAACATGTTTGAAAACATGAATATATGTTTTCTGATACAGGAAATTTTATAATGTGTCATATGAATATACTTTTCAAAATTGCAGATGCATGGATATATCATAAATTGATCTATAAAATATATTAGCAAATATATATTTAATAATTGAGTATGTCAAAGTAACATAAATATTCATATCACTGTACAAACTTTTACATGAAATTAAATTTAGATATAGGGGTAAATTTAGAGTTAGTTATACATGTTGAGGTTTTTAAGGAACAAATATGTTTATATGGACATATGAGTATTAATAAGTAGGTACATGTGAAAATATGTATGAAAACATACAAACAAAATTTTGAAATGGAGAAGGGTTTAATGTGAGTTTTATAAATACTCAAAATTTAGGGATACACTCTTATGTTATGTGCATGAATGTATAATATATATACAAATATATATAATTGAACATACCAATCAAAATACACCTCAATATTCACATTATCACATGTGCTTTTATGTAAAATTAGGTTTAGTTATCCACAAAATGGATAATCCACAAAAATAGGATTAGTATTAAATATTTAATTGGTTTCCATATATGGTTAGGGATTGTATATATATGTTGTGCAACACAAATATTCATAAACATGTACATTTGAAAATATGTATGGAAATGTATATATTTTGAAATAGAGAATGGTTTAATGTGAGACATATAACTACATATTTTTTTAAATTTGGGAATGCATGGATAAATATATATGTGAATATATAATTATATGTATACAAATATACCATTGATAATTGAAGTTATAATTCAAAACACACATAGTTGTGAATATACAATTATATGTATACAAATATACCATTGATAATTGAAGTTATAATTCAAAACACACATAGTTATTCTTATTTCTATATGTGCATTGTTCTACCAGTTTGTGTAATGTTCATGAACTGTGGTCAATGTGTATGCTAAAAAGAACTTAAGAGGGTCTGCAGAGGAGCAGGGTCAGCAAACAGCTTGAACTTGGAGGAACTCATTCTGTTTTCAGTGAGAATATATTGATTTGTATTTGGATGAATAAGCACAAAGTGTAAGTACTT
Source organism: Sciurus niger (assembly GCA_020740815.1). NCBI lineage: Eukaryota > Metazoa > Chordata > Mammalia > Rodentia > Sciuridae > Sciurus > Sciurus niger. The sequence continues at coordinate 14,172 of JAHUXG010012849.1, forward strand.
TCCTTCCAGCAACAGAAGAAACAGTTTAAATTCAAACTGTATCTTTCAAAACCAGGAGCACATTCTAGGCAGAGAACTGCAGTTGAAGAGTTTTCTGAAAATGTTTCACAAAAGGGTTTCAATGAGACTTCATGAATTTGGTCATTCTTACAGTCCCACTTGGCTCCCAGGCTTTACTGTTCCTATCTATAAGAACTCTCTTTATAGATCAATTTGTGTAATAGGACTTGAATTTGTGTAATAGGACTGTTTGAATGTGCTGACTGAAAACAGCTTATAATTACTGAGTATGAGCAGATCTAGTAAGTATTTCAATGTAGAGGCAGTCACTCTGCTCTCAATGAGTACCTTGTGTTTTGCATATGGATCAATAAGCTCAAAGTGTAATTGCTTACCAGCATGTAAAGAAATGATTTCCTTTCAAAGTCAATGCACCATTGTTAACCAGCAGTATATTCCAAAATCGATCACATTTCTTTAAAACAAGAGGCCAGTAGGGCTCGCTCACTTGGTCTTCACTCCCAACTTAAAAATGGAGACTACTATTATCTTGAATCTTTGCCAGGAGCCTCTAGGTTGCCATGGGAAGCATGATACATCATGCTGTCATTCTGCCTCTCTGTGACATCACAAGGTATGTGTAGATTTGCCAGGATGTCACAGCAGGCACTCATTGATTCCCATGTTACCCAATGCCCAGAAACAACCCTGGGGGAGAGACACCATATGTCCTCTCCTACAGGATCCTGGAACTCCCTGCCCTTCAATCCCAAGTTGCTGGATGTCAGCTGTTTCCACTTTGCTTATTGTAGCTGCACTGATCTTTGCTCTCATTTCACAGGAGCAATGATAACCATGTAAGGCACTTTTTTGAGAAGGATCAAACCAGGCTAGAAGATTTTGAATGGAAGTGAAGGATTGAAAGTTGAATGAAAGTGACATTCTGGAACCTATTCTCAGTGCAACAATTCCAGAGACTTTGCAGCAAACAGAACAACAGACAGTTTGAAAATGGGGTGAGGATTTTTTTTTTCTGCCAGTACATATTGTGCCTGTTTTTACTTATTGCATGAGCCTTTACCACTTTCCTTTGTATATTTATAGTTAGAGACATCAACTGGCCAAGTTGCTTAGATCTTTCCTAATTTAGTGAGACTGGTTTTGCACTGCAGATGCTCCTGCCTCAGCCTGCCCCCTGTTCCTGAAATGATAGGGAAGATCCAGCACCTCCAGTCCTCCATGTGAAAGAATGCACATTTAAAGAACAAAATCAGAGACATTAGTTATGCCACACCTTTGTAGTGGACATAACCAATTAAAAGAAAAAGATGTATTTTGTATTTTATGAATACTTTAGGATCTATATTTCATTGCCAATGACTTCTGCCACATGTTTAGTTCTTCTTTAAAATTTTCTGGTTTTGACATCCAGTATTCAACCATATTGGGTCTTCACTTTTGTATTTTAGCAGGGATTATTTTGTTTAAATCTCTGATGACGAGGTACACTATTTGTTTCAGGAGCCATCATTCATTGCTGTATTTCCAAATTTGTACTTGTGTAAATTTATGGTTGTGTTCAGGTGTCATGGTGACAGGAAAGCCTTTCCTCAAAGGTCATGTGCTAGAAATGCAAAATGAGCATATGTGTTATCTGATGTCCATTGCAAACAACAGGAAGAAGTCATGAATTTTCAAGGACATTCAAGTTCCTTCAAGATGAATTGTTGCCAGTAGGTATCTTTGCTTCCCAAGTGATCTGTCAACTCCTTGCTCTTTTGGTTTAATATTTTGAAACTGAAGGATGTCTTGATATATATTGGGAGATAATTAACAATGACAATTTTTTCTTTAGTGTCTGTTCACTGAAGTTAACTTTTCATTTCCAACACCCTTCTGTTTTTAGTTCCCTGAGCTCTTATTTTTTAATATTCAACTTTGAAACTTTGTATCATTCCTCTCTTTCAGTGTGATGCACATGTCAATGTGACATTATGGCCTGGAATACTACTCATCACGTCTCTATCAGGCATTTGTTTGATCCATCTCATTCACTTTTTTGGGGGTATCTTTGTGCCAGGTTATATGATCATGTACTGTGGTCTGCGTCCTCCTCCAGGGGTTGTTAAAAGACTCTTGGCATTGTCACAGTGGGCCTCTTGTCAGACTGGCAGTAGTCAAGTCAAGAGGATGAACTTCATTTCAAGACAGACTGGCCAGATATTTCTGCAACAAGAGGTGAATTGAAGGGCCCCTTGGAAACTCAGACCAAGAGAATTTGTGGGTATAACCAAGTTGTGGGGCAGCAGCAAGGAGGTGTTGCCTGACAGGTGGAGAGTGCAGAGAACATCTCTACTCAGTTTCTAGATTGATCCTGGCCTCTATCACACATTATCAGTGACTCATTCCCTCATGTCCTCAATAAGGATCACATCATTATCCCACCACCACTTAAAAGTCAAACTTCACATATTTTAGGTGTCACCTGTTTGGGAAAATAGGGGCACCCAGCTCAATCATCAACTAACACATTAAGTAGCTCTGGATGCACCCCTGCCCTCAGCTACATTCAGCCATCAATCTGTTTGGCTAGCTCAGGTTCCTGAGTGAGCAAAATTGTGGGTGAACCCACACATGGAGGAGCAGGACAGGAGGGCAATGGTGATGGGGAGAGTGCTTTGCTGGGTGATTCTCTCACCGTGATTCACCCCTCTGTCTCACCCTGATCCCTCAGACCAGGGGAGGACAATTGTCTGCAACAGAATAGGGGTATCCAGGGGGCCAGCTTGCCTGTTGCGGCCCAATGAGAATGGTGCCACCTATTGGCCCTGGAGCATAGTGCAGGCTGCCAGGCTTCAGCCCTTTCCCTGGAAAGAGTTGGATCATACATAGGCCCTCAGGGCCATGCTCCCAACACACCCTGGTTCAACTTCATCTTGGTGAAGAACTTAGGATTGCATTTCTGGAATACAACAGACTCGTGGAGCTCACTCCCTTGGTCTTCCTTCATACCTTCACAGCTGAACCAGTGCTTGTCTTGAATCTTTGATGCAGCCAGGACCAGAAGCCTCTCTGTTTGCCATGGGCACTTTGACATCATCATACTTTTCTGTGACATCACAAGGTATCTGCAGAGTGGCCAGGATATCACAGTAAGCACACATTGGTGCACATGTTGTCCAAGGCCCAGACAGCCTCTGGGGTGAGAAACCACGTGCATTCTACTGGAGCCTGGAACCCACATGTCCTTTAATCCCAAGGTGCAGGGTGCCAACTGGTTCCACTTTGAATATTGTAGCTATCCTGTTTTGCTCTCATATCATAGGTGTTGGCATCAGATCTGCCATTTTGCTGAAGCCCTTATTCTGACTCCCCACACCATTTTAAAACCTAGATTGTTAGCCCACAAACTTCCTAGTCAGTCATTAGTCCAGATTGTTAGCCCACAAACTTTCTCATCAGTCATTGTTCAGATTGTTACTAGCCCGGGAAATTCCACTACCTACAAATAGCTCCCCTGCCATTCTCTCTCTCTCTGTGTCTCTCTCATGTTGCCTGTACACTTAATAAAATCTCTTGTGTGAGTTCCCACATCTCGAGTGGTTTTCTTGGTGCTTTCATTGGTGCCGTGACTTGGATGGGCTCTTCTGCCACTTAGGTGAGTGGAATCCCATTTGTTTCCCCAGACCCCTGGACACTGGTCTCACCTTCCATTTGCCTGGATGCTGTCCTCTACATCCAGCTCCATCTCCTCCACACTCAGCTCCAGATTGGTGAGTTTTCCCCTAGGTTGACCTAAACAGTTCTCTGCTGACCTGAGACTTAACCGTTTATCATCTGATGCCTTCAAGGTGGTTGAGGAGTGGGGGTTACCCCAGTCATGACTTTTACAGTTATAACTGAACCCCTTAGTTGACCTTATCTGATGGGTGGATCCCTGATCTTTATGGTGAAATTTCTTTCTCAGGTTTGAGGCTCCTCTTTACTTTCTCTCTTGAAAATTCTGATGTCAGGTCCTCAACCCTCTTGACTTTTGCCTGGCACACACTGAAGGGGGTGATGATTCCCATCACTGTGCTGCCTCCTCATCTCCAGTCCTTGGGACACCTTAGACATTGACTCAATTCTTTCTCAGTCTCCACCATGGGATCTGGGTCCTCCATTCTGGCAGATTCACCACTGGGATGTCTATGAGACAATCTTAAACCACTTCACCTGACCCCTGGACTAGAGCCACCAAAACTTATTTGATTATGTAGTGATATTTGGCCATAGTATCCTTTAGATAATCAATCCAAATGGCCACTTAATGGCATACAACTTCTGTGAGTGAGTGGGCAAGTGGAAAGGGATTCCTTATCTTCAAGCTTTCTCTTTGCACACTAAACCTGATCTTTGCTTTTCCTGCAAACTCGAACACAGTCTTTTGGCTTCTTCTATCCCTCCTAATTTCTCCTACTTCTTTGACTTTGAGTTGGCTAATGAACCACCCCCATACCTGTCCCCTGAGTCAGAGGCCCCACAGCCCCTGCTCCTCCACCTCCTTTGCCCCACTCTGTTTCTTCTGCCCTCCTAGCCCAGCCCACCCAGTCCTCCTGCCATGCAGTCCTGCACACATGTCCTAGCCCCTCTACAGGAGGTGGCCAGTGTGGAGAAAGGTGATAAGAGTTCATGTTCCTTTCTTGCTTTCTGATCTTTCCCAGATAGAGAAGTGGCTGGGCTTCTTCACATCCAGCTCCACAAACTTCATTAAGGAATTTCAGTATCTTACCCAGTCTTATGATATTATATTTAGAAGATGCCTTTTTCTGTATATCTTGGACTCTCCATTGCAATTTCTGTTTACCTTTAAGGAATCAGATACTGGATCTCAATTAACCTAGAAAGTGTTGCCTCAAGGATTTGACAATAACCCTCACCTGTTTGGCCAAACTGTAGCTAAAAACTTAGCAAAATTCAGAGAAAAAACATCTAAAATTATTCTCCAATATGTAGGGTACATCCTTTTATGTGCCTCCACGTGGGAGGAATGTCAAAAGGCCATTACAGAACTCATAAACATCTTAACTGACAGGGGTTATAAGATCTCAAAGAAGAAAGCTTAATTATGCCATCAACAGGTTTAATACTTAGGATGAAGCAAAATTAAACATGCTTGTCACTGAGAGAGAGAAAAATAAACCTAAGCAGCCCAACAGAAAGTGGTATGTCTCAGTAAGGACATACTCCATTCCTCAAAAGTAGTGGGAGATAATGTTTCATAATTTTCTGCATCCCATGATTACCAGTCAGGGAAAAAAGGGTTAAAAAGTCCTGGGCATTAATTTCCTTTGTATTAGAATTTAAACCAGCAGGCTCAGTGAGGGACCAACCTGAGACTAAAGAAAAAAAAAAATGTTCATTTAAACTTCTCCTGGGCTGCAACACAGAAAAATGGTTTTAAGACTCTCTCTCTCTCTCTTTTTCTCTCCCTCCCCCATCTGCCTTTCTCTTTCTTGCTCTATCATGCTATAATTAATGGCCATTATCATTTTTCTTCTAGGACTCTTGTTTTGTTTTTCTTAAATGCTATATTTTTTGAGCTCACAATTTTGATCCTACATACCTAGGTTAATGTTTTTCTGAACAATTCTATTTTTTATTCAACTTTAAAATTTGTTTTTTTAAACATCTATAACATTGCAATGGAGATTTACCTACAAAAAGCAACAAGGCCTTTGCTTTTGTGTTATGCATACATTGTGTTGTCTGATAACATGTTGTCTATCTATATATATGCATCCAAATATCATGAACATATCAAAATCAACACAATAATGAGGATTTACAAAATTAAAATTTAAAAAATGGATCCAGATTGTCACCGCCCATGGCAATTTGTTACCGCCTGCAGCAACAATTGCGCGGGTATTTATTGGAGGTGGACTGGAAACTGAATTACTTCTACTGTCTTTCTCTTTAGTGGGCTGCTTTCTTGCTTGTTTGCTTGTTTATAGAGGATAGAGGAAATGAGGCTTACTTACTTTGAGAGGAGAGAGAGAGAGAGAGGCTTTGCATAAAGAAAGAGAGAGACTTTGCTTAAGAGAGAGACTACACTTTCAGAGATCATCTTAGTTCTGCTGCTTCTTCTTAAAGGTGCATCCTGCATCCTGCTATCTGGAGGTGTGGCTTTATCCTTTCTGCTAGCTGCTTATCTGGTTATCCTCTCTACTAGCTCCTTATCCGGTTATCCCTGGTGCTTCCTATAGGTGTGTCATATACCTAAGGCAGCCAATCAGCTTAGGATTAGCACAATTGAGGCATGCCCCTTGGTACCAATCAAGAAAGAATGAGGAATATCTGTTGACCACTAGCACAAAGGAGACATTAACTAATCAGGCAAAAGTAGATCATGCCATGTTAACATTATGCACCACCTCTTAAGCTCAATGCCAGCTGCCATCTTAGGGTTACCCAAACATGTCTTCTGCACCAGATACCTTTAATTCACATGATTTAGAAAGGTTCAATTTAAATGGGGTAAACAAATAAAGGTAAAAATGTCTTTAAAATTACTTAACTCACAAGTCTCTAGGTGGTTAACCTAATAAAATGTTGATGTCTATAAAGTGTCTAATATCAATTGTTTCTATGACTTTTCTTCAACAGAAAAGAGCTGGAAAATACTGTTCAATACACTTGTCTGAAATCTTGGTTTTTAGTCAGATAAGTAAATTAGATTTGATATATATGGGATTACTCAAATGTGTTTGTTAGAGGCATCTGATTAATATACAAAGCTAAAATGCCAACTATTAAATAACATTGAATGCTCTTAACTCCTTAAGTTCTATGGGGTAACATACTTAAAACATTATTGGTGTGTTCATAGATTGGTATATAAAAAGGTTTTAAAATTGTTTTCTGTCATCACTAAAAACAAGATTACTAAGAGTTAAGTCCTAACAGGTACAAAGGAATTCAAACATTTCACTGTGTTTCAATTAGAGTACTGTACATAACAAAAACATTTCATATTATTAAAATGGAGTAATTTATCTAAATTTAGCAATTTCATACAGGGTGCTTCAAAATGTGAACAAAAAGGGGTCAACACTAACCCCTTCCACCCCCCATTATGTGTCATCATCCTCAAACAACATTACCCTATGTAAATTTATGATTACACAAATGGTATGCCTTTACTCCATGTACAAACAGAGAAACAACATGTATCCCATTTGTTTACAATAAAAAAAAGGGAGTCAACAGATAGGAAAGATATCGCGTCCCCTCTGCCCGCAGAGAGAGACACGACAAATGTCTGAAGCTTTGGAAGTTTATTGTGCACAGTCCCTCTCCTACGCTTCTCTTACTCCTAGTTTCCGCGCACTCCCAGCTTCCCTTCTCCCAGCTTCCTCCAGCTTCCGCGTACTCCCAGCTTCCAGCTTGGCTTCAGCCTCCGCCTTCGCCACTTCTTCCGCTTCTCCCTCTTCTTCAGCCCCCGCCGCTTCTGCCGCTTCTTCAGCTTCTGCTCTCTACTCTCCCACCCACCAGGCTTATATACACTTCAACCAATCAGGGGAGAGTACACGAGATAAACGCGGACAGCTGCAAGCATAGGATGGGTACACGAGGGGGGCATGCTCTAGTCACATCATTAACTAGCCAATCATTGGAATTCGCTGGTTGTTTACTGTATAGCTGGCCGCTTTTGGCTCAGCGTCAGGTGCCATCTTGACCATGCCTAAGGCTGGGGGTCTCAGAAACCCCGACAGATCCCCCTTCTTTACCATTAAACTAAGGCTCGGGACCGTGCCTGTCTTAGGCTGAGTGGTCAGCATATGTCCTTACCCGTCATCAGAGTCTGCAGAGCATGCTGCAGCTCCTGTCTTAGGTTGGTACACAGCCACCTCCTTCATTACCCGTCTTTGACTACCGGTCCAGCATCAAGAGCCATACTAATGGGGGGCTGTCGGCCTTTAGGGCGGTCATGGCCTGATGAAAGATAATTTGATCTCTCTATTGGCTAGCTTGTAGATGCATGCCAAAATGAATGAAGAGAAGGAGGCCAAGGCAGAGGAGTACCACCATAGCTCCTAAGCTTGTCCGCTGTTTGACAAATCTATAAACAGAAGAAAAACCATATAGCCATATTAAATACAGAAACAATATACATCCCAATGGAGTTACAATATGGGCAACACAAAACAGCTCTCAGGGAATAAACGCATCCCAGTCCCAAAAGTTCTTGCAAGGTATCCACTTGTTCTTATAGTGAGTCCACTTTCTGATAGAGTCTCTATGGTCTGCAAGGCTGCAGCTGCATTTTCGGCCAAATGATCATTGTTGTGGTTGTGTCAATGCTGCTACTGCAAGGACTGTGGTGGCAATGATCACGGCTGTTGCAATGTCAAAGCCTCTCCTGCTTCTCGACAATTGCACTGGCAATTCTATATCTGCAACAGAAACTAGGACTGGTAGGAAGATAGAAATGTGCAAATTGCACAGGTGGCAAAAGAACCATTCCAGTATTGTGAGAGATAGCATACGGTTAGTGAACAGTTAAGAGGTGTTATTAGAAATGTTGGTTGGTAGAAACATAAAAGGGAGGAAATACACAAGCTGACGTGGGAGGAAAAGCAATATCACAGCTAAGGTCAGCAGAACGAGTTGCTCTACTCTGGGTCTGATTTGTAGCATGATTCCAACAGCAAAGTGCAGAAATTCCTCCTGTTAAAGCAAAGAAAGGCTAGAAATATCCTTGTCACCAAAAACAGCACGACCTGAAAAATCATCAGTAGAATTGACAGGCTTGTAGAGGAATTAGTGAAAAGCAAGAAAAGGAAGGATAAAAAATATGTTAGTCAGAAGTAAAAAATATGGCCAGGCTAACAATGGCCCATAGGTTCCGGGTTTGCCTTTCCGTCTGAGTTTTTGTTATTGGAGGAAGGCTCAGACTCGCTACTGTGAGGAGCAGCAGCATCACTTGCATGCTGTAAAACTCTGATTAGCCTTTCTGGAATCCAGACTGGAGTCTGTTGATCCTGTGGGAAAATACAAATAGACCCTCAGACCCAATGAAGGACTGGATCCGGTCCTTTCCAACAACCTGTCAGGATATCTTTCCATTTTGCCCATACTTGAGGAGTATTATGGGGATTATAATGTCAATCAGCTGCAGAATGGCCGTCCCTATCCAGAGTTAAGAAATTTAGAATGAAAAGAACTCAATTAAGTTTATCTTTAGGAGACTTGTAGGAGGTTCCTATTCCCCCTTTTTGTTTATTTAGACAATTTTTTAAAGTAAGATGTGCTCTTTCCACAATGCCCTGTCCCTGAGGATTATAGGGGATGCCAGTGACTGATTGAATGTTAAATGTTTGTAAAAACAACCGGAAGCTTTTGGAAGTATAAGCAGGACCATTATCTGTTTTAATAACTTTAGGTATGCCCCAGTCAGCAAATGCTTGTAGGCAGTGTTGAATGACATCTTTTACCTTTTCTCCAGAATGAGCGGAAGCCATAATGACTCCTGAAGCAGTGTCTACTGACACATGTACATACTTAACAGTACCAAATTCAGAAATATGAGTTACATCCATCTGCCAAATATGACCAGGCAGCAGTCCCCTGGGGTTAACTCCAAAGGATTGTACTGGGATTAAAGGAGCACAATGTTGACAATTTTTTTACTATTTGTCGAGCCATACATTTAGATATAGGAAATTTTCTGCTCAAAGTAGTGGAATTTACATGAAATTTTTCATGAAAGAGTTTTGCCTGTTCCTCTATGGAAAAAACAAAAATTGATTTGGTGGCCATATCTACCAAGTCATTAGCATTGGCCAAAGGTCCTTGTAAATTAGAATGAGCTCTAATATGTCCTACATAGAATAGATGTTTACGCTGTAGGATAAGGTTTTGTAGCGTAGTAAAGTAAGAAGCTACCATGGACATGGAAGAAATATGGGGTACCATTTCAAGAACCTGTAAAGCATTAACAATATATAAGCTATCAGATAGAAGATTGAATGGCTGATTATCTGCTAATTTAAAGGCTAATATTACAGCTGCAAGTTCAGTAACCTGTGCGGAGTTGGGTGGAACTATTATGGTGTGAAGTTGTTTACTGATAAGTACTGCACCTACTCCATCCTTGGAGCCATCAGTAAAAATGGTTACACAGTCTTTAAGAGGCTGGACAATAGTTACTTTTGGAAAAACTATGGGAGTATTTTTACAGAATTGAATCCAGGGATGTTGGGGATAATGGTTATCGAACTGAGCTGAAGTGGAACAATATAATACTGACCAATCATCCTCATTATTAATTAGCCATTTAATTTGCTGAGTGGAATAAGGAGTTATAATAATAGACAGATGGATTCCAAAAACAGTAATGCAAGATTCTATTCCCTTGAATATTACCTGAGCAATAGCTTGGGGATATGATTGCAATGTTTTAGCCGGAGAGCTAGGAAGATTTATACTTTGCAAAGGTCCTCCTTGCCAAACTATGCCAAAAGGGGTATGCTTCTCTGAGATTATGATTAAACTTAATGGTTGAGTAGGATCACAATGATCAACGTAACACTGCTGAAGTCTATTTTCTACTAGCTGCAAGGATATCCGTGCTTCGGGAGCAAGTCTCCCAGGGGAACCCAAGTCAGGATCACCCCCCAATATATCGAACAAAGGTTTCAATTCCCCTGTGGATAATTTTAAATAGGATCTGATCCAGTTAATGTCACCTAAGAGTTTCTGAAAATCGTTCAAGGTATTCAATTGATCTGTCCTGATGGTCAACCTTGTTGGTCTGACTGTAGTAGCAGCGAGCCTTGTACCCAGATATTCTTGGATCTCCTCTAATTGTAATTTTTCAGGAGCTATCGTTAGTCCTCTTTTTTCTAATGCTTGAGTTATAAATTGTAATGCTTCTAACAAAACTTCTTTTTCTGGATGGCAAATAAGTATGTCATCCATATAATGATAAATCAACAATCTCAAACTTTTGTCTAGTAGTTGTTAACGCTTTATCTACGTATATTTGACATATAGTAGGACTGTTAGCCATACCTTGAGGCAACACAGTCCATTCGAATCTCTGGTCAGGCTGAGTGTGATTAAGAGAGGGCAAAGTAAAAGCAAATCTCCAACAATCATTTTTGTGTAAGGGTATAGAGAAAAAGCAATCTTTTAAATCCAGAATAATAGTAGGCCAATTTTTGGTAGTGCAGTGACAAGAGGGAGTCCACATTGGATGGGTCCCATAGGGTACATTTGTTCATTTATGGCTCTTAAATCATGTAATAACCTCCATTTTCCTGATTTTTCTTTGTTAAGAATATTGGAGTATTCCAAGGAGAGGTAGAATGTTGTAAATGACCTGCTTGTACCTGCTCTTGTACTAACTTATGAGCTGCCTCTAGCTTCTCTTTTGTTAGGGGCCACTGTGGAATCCAGCGAGGCTTATCATCTTTCCATATTATAGGGATTGATGGTTTATCAGTGGCCCCTAGGAAAAACCCAATCCATGAGAATCATTTTTTGGTAGAAGTAAAGGCAGTGGTTGGATAGATCCTTGACTATATCTTCCTAATCCTTTTTTATCATCATAGTTCATATTTTGTAACATATTTCTTACAGGAGTCCCTTGGTAAATCTGATCAGTGGTGAGTTTCATATCCATTTGCTGCAGGACGTCTCGTCCCCATAGGCTAATAGGAACATTACAGACATATGGCTGAAATATTCCTGTGTGTCCCTCTGTATCTTTCCACGATAATGAGGAAGCATTTTGATTGGGGCTTTCTGCTACTCCTAAGCCTCTCAAGCTCTGAGCTGCTGTGATCAATGGCCAGTGCTTTGGCCAGACCATTGCGCTAATAATACTTTTGTCTGCCCCCGTATCTAATAAACCTGTAAATTCCATATTTCCCACTTTTAATTTTAGGAGGGGCCTCTGTCCCATATCCATAGTAAGGTTTATTAAAGTGGTTCCTGTTGATCCAAAACCTCCTTGTCTTTTATTTGTATTTTCACTGGGCCACAAAGAATGTCGACTGGGCAATATAAGCATTTGTGCAATGCGATCCCCTGGAGAGATGACCGTAATTCCTTTTGGTGAAGAGACCAAGGCTTTTATTTGTCCAGTGAAATCAGGATCAATAACCCCTGGGTGTACTATAAGTCCTTTTAGTGTTGAGGAACCTCTACCTAGTAATAGCCCTACACTGTTCTGTGGGATTTTTTCATGCCAATCAGTATCAATCATCTGCACCCCCATATCTGGGGTTAGTATGAGTCTGGAGGTGGCACAGATGTCCAATCTGGCACTTCCTGAGGTGGCTCTGTGCTCCCCTTCTCTGTGGGAGGATGCCACCGTCGGGGAACTTGTTGAATTACCCCGTATATTTGTTGCGGGCCCCGGGGAGGGCCCTGTCTCCCGTTTTTTTGAAGTTTAGGATTCAACCCTAAGAAACCATCCTCCCCATCTCTAATAGGCTGACAGGCACTATTCCAATGACTTCCTCTTCTGCATCTTGGACATAGCCCAGGTCCGGTTCCCAGGTTATTCTTTGTATAGATGTTCCCACCTTGGGCAAAGGGTGGCCTTTTGTTTGGACAAGTGGCTTTTAGATGTCCCTTCTGTCCGCACACAAAACATGATCCTAAAGACTCTTTATTAGTTCTTGAAGGGAACCTCCCCTGGGCTTGTGCAAGTGCGGCAGACAACAAGGTGGTTTGTCTGTCTATGGCTGCTACAAAGGCACTGCTCTGCGCTGAAGTATCATTTACATCTCTACACACTTTTAAGTAGGCGGACAAGTCTTTGTTTCTCCATGGTCTTATGGCCTCCCTACACCACCTGTTAGCTTGTTCGTAAGCCAACTGTTTTACTAGGGGCATGGCTTGCTCTGCATCTCCAAAGATGCGTGATGCTGTCTGAATTAGCCTATCGACAAAATCCGCATAGGGCTCACTATTCCCTTGAGTTACCTTTGACAACTGGCCCTGCAAATCTCCTGCTCCTTGTAATGTTTTCCAGGCCTTGGTTGCAGCCACGGCAATTTGCGCATAGACTGCTGGATGATAATTAAGCTGTGCCTGAAGGGTTTCATAAGGTCCTACGCCCATAAGCATGTCCCTATCGATTTGGGGATTCCCTGCTGCTGCATTTTGGCGGGCGGTGTCCGTAGATATTTCTTGCCATGATGTTTTCCACATAAGGTACTGTCCCCCAGACAGAGCGGCCCTAGCAAGATTAGTCCAGTCCTAAGGCACTAAGTTTAATGATGTCAAGGTATCTACCAAGGCTATAGTAAAAGCTGACTGAGGACCATATGTGCTAACTGCTTCTTTTAACTGTTTCACTATTTTAAAGTCTAAGGGTTGGTGGAATCTTTGATTTTGAGCATCCTCAAAAACAGGATACGCTACAGATCCAAGATGACTCCATTCTGAGCATAACCTGAAGCCGGACGCTTCATGAGGGGGTTCCCTATTTATGGGAGGTGCACTAGGCAACACGGGCACTAGAAGGGGCTTTTTATCTAGTCTTAATCTTTGTACTCTTTTTTCCAATTCCTCTCCCGATAGTTCCTCATCTGAGTTAGTTCCTTTTTCTGAATTTTGAGAAAGATATGAACGTTCCTCTTTTATTTCTTCCAAAACCTGTCTTCCCTCAGCTAAAGGCTCGGTGAGTGAAGGTTTTTTGTTTTTATCTTGCAGACAGGATTTAATAAGAGACCAAATAGCCATAGTGCCTACTGGCAAAGGGTTTTGCCTATCCGCTATACGAAGGTCCTTTCCCCAGCTGTTCCCACTGTAGGGTATTCAAAAGGCCCTCATCCAAAAACCAAGGGGAAATCCTTTCCACAGTATCAAGAAATACTTTAGCTGTTTTTTCCTTTAATGGCGTCCCATGGTTTTTTAATAACTCCCTAAGGGGTTGCTGCATTCTGAATTTAGACGTTTCATACCCCATTGTCACTAATTTGAATAGCTTTAGTTATGGTAATTACAATAACAAACAGTAGCCTAGCCGCCAGGAGCAACAAAATTACTGAAAGGAAAACTATCAAGTGCACATTAGAATTTTTATAGCGGCTTTTCACGTACTACCTAATTGGACTGCTCCAAGCGTGTTTCTACTTTCACTTTAATTAGACCGTGTTCCACGTGTCAGGACCGCTGATGGCGTGTCCCGATACCCCCCGACCCGCTTTCTACGCGTCAGGATCCCGATACCCTTCAACCCGCGTTCTACGCGTCAGGACCGCTGATGGCGCGTCCCAATACCCGCGTTCTACGCGTCAGGACCCCGATACCTTTCAACCCGTGTTCTACGCGTCAGGACTGCTGATGGCGCGTCCCAATACCCGCGTTCTGCACGTCAGGATCCCGATACCTTTCAACCGGACCGCACTCCGCGTGTCCCCAGGACCGCCGATGGCGCATCCTGATACCCTTTAACTTTTTTATAACCGGTTTAACTTATATACAAAAAAAAAATTTTCAAATATCTTACCTTGTTTTCTTTTATAAGGCCTTCATCTTCCCGGGTTTCGGCACCAGTTATCACGTCCCCTCTGCCCGCAGAGAAAGACACGACAAATGTCTGAAGCTTTGGAAGTTTATTGTGCACAGTCCCTCTCCTACGCTTCTCTTACTCCTAGTTTCCGCGCACTCCCAGCTTCCCTTCTCCCAGCTTCCTCCAGCTTCCGCGTACTCCCAGCTTCCAGCTTGGCTTCAGCCTCCGCCTTCGCCGCTTCTTCCGCTTCTCCCTCTTCTTCAGCCCCCGCCGCTTCTGCCGCTTCTTCAGCTTCTGCTCTCTACTCTCCCACCCACCAGGCTTATATACACTTCAACCAATCAGGGGAGAGTACACGAGATAAACGCGGACAGCTGCAAGCATAGGATGGGTACACGAGGGGGGCATGCTCTAGTCACATCGTTAACTAGCCAATCATTGGAATTCGCTGGTTGTTTACTGTATAGCTGGCCGCTTTTGGCTCAGCGTCAGGCGCCATCTTGACCATGCCTAAGGCTGGGGGTCTCAGAAACCCCGACAGAAAGAGAAAATAAAAGATTCTAGGTATGGAAATATATTTAGTAGAAGGGAGAAGAAAGTGTTTCTGGGGAGGAAAGTGTGTGATGAAATACTTGAGGGTCTAAATAAGTACTAAGAAAGTATGTAAGTAAAGCACAAATTTCAAGAAGTTTGTGTGTAACTAATTTGGTTATATGTATGTGAGACAATCAGTGAAATATATATAAGGTTTTTCCCTGAAGTCAAATATTAATGTGCCGATACAAACAAAAGTTTAATCCATATATTAAAATGACAAGGATTTCTTTAAAAACACTAATTTACTCTTAACATTGTGTATGTTAAGTTTTATTCTTTAGAACAATTAGTCTTAAAATTGGGGTTTGTACAATTATAGTTAAACAATATACATATAATGTACAATTATAGTTAAATAATTATAGTTAACTTAGAGTATTATACTTGTTACAGGATCTAAATTCTTTAAAAACTAAACTTGGTTAATATAAAAATATTAAGGTAATTGTGGAATGGTCACTCTTCTTTGTATATTGTGTGTTTATGTCTTCCAGGTATGCAAGTCTTTAAAGGAGAAAATTTATCAAGCTGCTATTCTCTAAGCTAAACTTGTCTGTAATGATAATTGTAAACTTATAAGAATAGTAAATTTTATTGGGGACTTATGTATATCATATAATGTTCTATAACAGAACCTGTTATCAATAGGGTATATGTAAAACTTATTTTACTTCTTACACTGAGATAAAAAATTTAAATGTAAATGTATTTCTAAAAGTTATTATTATGAGAGCCTGATTTATTTAAAGGTTAATATCGTGAAACAAAAACAAAAAATTTGCCACACAAAAGTAAGTTAAAAGCTCTCTCAGCCTCTCCTTGATTTATGATTTGAATGTAATGTCATATTATGTTAACTAACATTCATAAAGACTCTGAAAACAATATATGTAAACTTTGTAAAATGATGTTTAAAGAGGAGGCAAAGATCAACTTCAGAACTAGAACAATTTACCTAAGACCTGTGAAGAGCCCCACCTTACCTGAGATAAGGTTCTGCCTCCCACCTTACTACATATCAGAGTGACTCAAAAATAAGCCAGACTTCAGCTCATTTAAAGTTATATTCAAAAGATTGGTTTTCATTATAGAATTACTGTGATCTCAAACAGGGAATATAATGTATAGCTCAGCCAAAATTCAAGATAGCTATTATACAAGCTAAATATGTTTTTGCTGTTAATTCCACTTTGTATTTTCCTTATAAACTCTATAACTGTTGCCTGATTAATGTTTTGCAGAAGTACTGTTTCAAGGACAAACAACATAAATTAATTTGAGATAATAAATCATCACCTAAGGACAGATAAGATGATATAGACTCCAATTAAATAAAAAGGGGTAAATGACTGTAAGATCATAAACATTGAAGTTAAAGTCCAATACTATTACTTTATGACTGGTGAGACTGGCTTGCTGGATGTTTAAGATCAAACTTAGAGATTGAGATTAAAATAAAGGGACCAAGAACACCAATATTTGGCTCTTGCCCTCGGAGTCAGCCTGAACCCAGGGAATGGGAGAACTTCTCTAAGGAGTTTTACAACTCTGGGTCACATTACCTCCCAATCAGGGAGATTAATGAGACCACTAGAGGATGAAAAGCCAATCAGTGCCCCTGCTGCAAAGAGGAGGGAACCTAATAAAGGGAGCATCCCTGATGCTTCCAAAGGAAGGCACCTCATCAAGGAGACTCTACCTACCAAATGCCACTAAAGGAGTTAAGAAGCTGCTCTCAAATTCTCCATGAGTAACCCCAGTGGGAACTCAGCTGACCCTTAAAAGCAGATAAAAACAAGGTCAATTTTACCAGCATGATCTTGAACACCTAGCAAAACAGTTAAAACCAAAACATAGCCATTTCCGGGCATTTAAAAGAAGAAACAATAGTTGAATGTAAAAAGGTGTACACTTGTGTGAGCCCCAAGAATAAGTAAGACTGGAGGCTACAAAAGAGATTCTTAGGCAGGAGTTCCTGATCACTATTAAAAGAAACTGCCAGAGTCAGAAATTTTTGGTTGTTTTAAGGCCTACAGATCTTCCTAAACAGGACCATGCCTGCTAAATTGCCTACAGAAGTTCCTACAAGATCAGATACACAAGTTCACCAACCAATCGGTCAATCAACAGCTTCTTCAAGACTACCAGCCCTGACACCCAAAGCAGAGATGTGTGATTCACTATTGACACCTCTTGTTCCAAAAACTCAGCTCCCACCTAAAGCCCTCCATAATCCCCATTTTACAGGAATGAGACTCTTTGCCCTTAACCAGCAGGAAGAAGCTACAGAAGAAAGACCATTGTTCCACCCCTGGTTATTTATAAAAACAAAAAGGGAGAAATATTGGCATCAGAACTGCCATTTTGCTGTGGGTCTTTTTCTGTCCCCCCACACCATTTTACAACCTAGATTGTTAACCCATGAACTTCAGTCTTTGGTCCAGATTGTTAGCCTGTGAACTTTCTCATCAGTCATTGGTCAGATTGTTATTACCCACGAAATTCCACTACCTAAGAATAGCTCCCCTGCCTCCCTCTCTCTCACTCTTTCTCATTCACCCTGTGGGAAGACACTCTGCCTGTCCACTTAGTGAAATTTCTTGCATGAGTTTGAACATCTGGAGTGGTTTTCTGGGTGCTTTCAATAGGAGAACTTGTAACAAAGATAGGCATTTCTATGAAAAAGATCAAAACGTGGGTAGCAAGATTTTGAATGGAAGTGAATGATTGAAAGTTCAATGGAAGTGATATTCTGGAAGCTAGTCTCAGTGCAATGACTCCTGAGAGGTTTTGCAGCAAGAAGAATAGCAGAATATTTGAAAATTGGGTGAGATTTTTTTCTGCCAGCAGATATGATAACACTGTTTATTGGTGAAAAGTTCTGCTTCCTCATATGTTGAAGTATGATGCCAGAGAAGAATGCCAAGGCAAGCATAGTAAACCTGTTTTATTTAAAAGTAGAACAAACTTTCCCCAGTAAGGAAAAGGGGTCCATGGCTGATGTTCTATGATCCCAAGAAATGAGTGTACCCTGCATCTTTTATAGATTATGGTCTCCTTTGTTCTCCTGTTCTCTTCCCCCTTATCTCTCTCCTTCCTCCCTAAGTGAATAGGCCCTGGAGATGCCATGAGATGGCAAAAAGATAAGAAGAAGATTGGCAAAGGGATGGGGCCAAATGGAGCCCAGGGCATTAATTATCCAGTCTTCGCAGCATTTTAAAAAAAGAATGGTAAGGGCAGGTAAACTTGGTAAGCAAAGAGTTCTGGAAGATTTGTCATTCCATTCTCCCAGGGGCATTCCCCAACTTCCCAGATGCAGATAACATTCATGCCTCCATTTTCTCAATTTGACCAGATGCCTTATTTCTACACTAATTGCCTGTCCTCAATTCTGGCTTCAGATATTTTACCTGGGTTCATCTATCTCATGAGCCATGACAACTTCTCTTTATATATTTGTATTTACAGACAGTTTCTGGTGAAGTTGCTTAGGATTTTCTTAATTTAAGGAGCCTAGCCTGGCAATGGAGAACATCTTCCCTCAGCCTCCGCTATCTGTGAGATGATAGGCAAGATCAAGAACCTCCAATGTGATATGACAGTACGTCAGCAGCGGGATGGCCATAGCTGTGGCGGCGATTGCAGAAGCCTGAGCAGCCGAGGGCCGCAGTGGAGGCTAGAGCCCAAGCGGCTTGGGCGGTGGCACCCCGGGGAGTTTAAGATGGCGGCAGCGGGGGCAGCGGGCCTGCGGGAGGAGCAGCGATACGGACTGTCGTGCGGGCGGCTACGGCAGGACAACATCAGGGTACTGCATGTGAAGTTCACCGAGACAGCGATCCGGGCGCTTGAGACTTACCGAGCCACAAGAATTTAATTCCTTTTCGACCTTCGATTCAGTTCCAAGGGCTTCAAGGGCTTGTCAAAATTCCCAAAAGTGATCCCCTCAATGAAATACATGACTTTAACTTCTATTTGTCAAATGTGGGCAAAGACAACCATCAGGGCAGCTTTGACTGCATCCAGCAAACATTCTCCAGCTCTGGAGTCTCCCAGCTCAATTGCCTGGGATTTATACAAGATAAAATTACAGTGTGTGCAACAAACGACTCATATCAGATGACACGAGAAAGAATGACCCAGGCAGAGGAGGAATCCCACAACCGAAGCACAAATGTTATCAAACCCGGTGGACCATATGTAGGGAAAAGAGTGCAAATTCGGAAAGCACCTCAAGCCATCTCAGACGCAGTGCCGGAGAGGAAAAGGTCAACCCCCATGAACCCTGCAAATACAATTCGAAAGACTCATGGAGGCACCAGTGTTTCTCAGCGGCCATATAGAGACAGGCTGATTCACTTACTGGCACTAAAGACCTACAAGAAACCCGAGCTCCTGGCTCAACTACAGAAAGATGGAGTCAATCAAAAGGACAAGAACTCCCTGGGAGCAATTCTGCAACAGGTGAGGGCAACTGGGGAGAGGTCCTTCTTGTTTACCTTCTTGTTGAGAAGTGTTGTCATTTATTATTGTTCTTATTGTGACAGAGAAATTCAGAGTAATTTGATCAATGGTGTATGAAATATTTAACTGCCAAATATTAAGTTAAATCATCTTTTTAAGCAGTTAGTTAAAAACTGGTTGAAATGTGGGCTTATCTTCATGTGTATCAAATATTACCATAAAATTCAAATTCCATTAAAAGTAGGCAAGAAGTTCTCTTCTGCTTTTAGTCTTGAATCACCTAAACTATCACCCTAATTTTCATTGGTTTATATATAGGTAAAGTTGTATAGTGTATTCTGTTGGTCTTTAGTAAAAACCAGGATATTTTTGCTACTATATAATTTAGAATGTCTCCTGCCTTACATACTCCTTGCTGCCCTTGCTACTCTGCCTTTTTTTGCCACCAAGTGTGCTAATATCAGTCCCTTGTCTGCATTAAATGATATTAATGTGTTAAGTGTTACCTGTGATCAGTTCCCTCACACTTACAAGCTTAAGTATAATAATAAGCCATTCTTTTCATTAAGTCAATAGTTTATCAGACTGTAAATTTCCTGCATTTTTCGTATTGGCTTCAGGTCATGACTGTCATTTAGCATTCAGATCCACCATAAATTGTGATCCATCTCTTTGTTTTTTCTAAAGCAATAACATTTCCAAATTTAAGCTGTTCTTAAATTTCATCATTAAAAAAAAAAAAAGAACCTCCAATGTGTGGTTCATTTTGCCCAGGTATCTGCTGGTTAGAATTCTTTAGAGGAAAAGTCCATGAGGAAGGGGCAGAGTGGGATAAAAATGAATTGATTGTTGTTGTAAAGACTTGAGGTTCAGGTTGAAATTCACCCAAAAAATCTTTTTATATTATAATGACCTAATCTTATAATTTTTCTCAGATGTCCCTGCCTCTCATCCTGCTCTAGGCCACCATGGACAACTGAGAAAATTATCTGCTCAGAGTTCAATTAGAACTCCTTTCAAGCTCAAAAACACAGGGGTAAATCATTCTCTGATGACACTTACAGGGCTGTGGTCTTGACATGCTATTGGGGGAAACAGACTGGTTGAGAAGCAAGCAACACTCAAGAGGAGGAGAACTTTATTTTAAGTTTATGGGCCCAGAGGAAAATAATCTCCAAATTCTGAGCCCTGATCCATAATTTCTCACAATATTTATAGGTTATTTGATGTCATCTTATACCCATCCTATCATTGGGACATTTTCCTCTTTAAAAAAAATTTCTAATCTATGTGGCTGAGGGCCTTGTGCAGGGTCTCTATCATAAAGCAAGCTCACAGAACAGTAAGAAGAAACAACTCTTTTCACAGACAACTATGACATTTCAGGAGGGAGCAGTCAGACTCTTAGTGCAGTTATTGACAATGCAAAAGGTAGGGATCAATGATTAATTAGGCTTCCTGGAGAAAGTCTAAGAGAGGGGAGAGGAACTGCCCCCTTCCCCAGGCATTAGACTCTTACCATAATGTTTTTGTAATTTCTTTTCACAACCAGATCTGATTTTTCCATCACATTCCCCCCCCTTTGGTGCCCCTTTAATCCCTCTTAAGGGCATCACCTCTGTTCATGTCCTCCAAGTTAATCTATTGGTAACTCTGGAGGACCATTTGGAATTTCATGACCTCTAAGCAGGAGGAGAGAGAAATCAGGTCAGTATGTTAAGAAAGCAGGGACCAAACAGAAGTGCGAGGAGGAGCAGGAGCATGACAGTAAAATATATCAATGCAGAAAATAAGAGTAGTCCATTTATCCCAGGTAGCAGTCAGTTCCTCAAGCTTCTCCCATATGTAGTTTAGTCAGCTTACAGAGTGACTAAAGCAGGGCTGGAGATCTTGGGTGCTTTCAGGTGCAGCTTGTTCATTTTGGATGGTCAACTTTCCAGAATGCACTTCCAACCATCAGAAGCTACTTTTAACCTGCTGTGATGAATTTAAGGGGCAACCTTTTCTATCTTTACTGTAGTAGGGCTGAATGAAAAGACAATGAAAGGACCACTCCAAAGAAGCTTTAGGAATTGAACTTGACTTTATTATTATTAAAAAAAATTAGCACCTCCTGGTTTAAAGGGGTGGGCATGATGAGTTTTAGTTTTAGATCTTTTTATATACTTCTTTTAATGAGAAGGGTGCCCACAGAGTATCTCATAAGGGGAGAATTCTATTTGCCTAATAGGGCTCAACCTAATTATTAACAGAGCAACTGACAACACCTGATCCATGTAGGTGGGTTTCCTGATATAGTTAATTGTAACTTCCTGGTCATCTTTAACCTTTTTGCTATCAATTGTGCCACCTTAGCTGTGGATGTTGGCCCTTGAGTGACTGTGCTTTGTAACTCTTCTACCAGGTGTTTAAGACCAACTTGGTCACAATTGACCTTGTCCTTATCCACTGTTAATAATCAGCTGAAATTTCTCAGGGGATCACTCTTGGGAACTTGTGAGAAGCCTCTTAGCTTCTCTAGTGCCATCTGCTAGGATAGGTCAAGGTCTTGAAGATCACATATGTCTTCCCTTGGAAGCACTAGGGAATCATTTCCCTTTTCAGTAACCCTCCTTTTTGCAGAGTGTGCACTTGTGTGATGGACTGACAGATCTGCCTCCATGAGAATGTTCTAGGCCAGACTCTAAGGGAAATGACTAAACAGACTCCATTTTGCTCTGAGACTCCATGTTATATAGGAAATAAGCTTCTCCCATGGGAATACCCTGCCTCTGTTCCCATAATCAGTTACTTGGTGTGACATGTTTAATAATATACAATGGCAACTCCTATGTAGTAAAGAATTGCTCTCTTTTGATCCCCATTGCTCCTAAACAATGTACCATGTAAACAGTAATTGTGTGGATGTTAGTAACCATTCTTTAGTTTGTACCTAGGTAAGGGACATTCTGACCCACTTCCCCCTCTGTTGATGACCTCATGATGTTAATGTGTAATTTCGAATCATAGCAACAGACACTTATGATTAATGTGATTTTTGGTATAAGAACCCCTACAACACTGTGGTTGGGGCTGTTCTCCCAATAGTCATTTTTTGGGGCATTGTGTGAGACAGTCATCTGGCCAGCTTAATAAAGACTCTCAAATTTGGACTTCTCAGTGGCGATCAGTCTGTTCTTAAGTTGTGCCCCATAACAGTTGACTTCCTATTATCTAGGGCATCATTGATCTCTCTGATTGGAAGGTCATGTGGCCCAGAGTTTAGAGCCTTAGAGAAGTCCCTGTTGTTCCCTGGATTTGAGCTGACCTCAGAGGGCAACAGCCAAATATTGGCTATTTTCCTTGACCCATTTTTTCTTTACTCTCAAAGTTTTGGTTTTAATCATCCAGAAGACTGATTTTACCAGTCTTAAAGCAGGAGTACTGGGTTTTAACTTTAATGTCTATAATTTTAGAATTTTAGTTACCCATTCCATTTAATTGGGGTCAGTATTGTACTGGAAGTCAGTCTTACATTTTGTCTAGCCTATGGCTGATGGCTCATTGTGGGGGTCTCTCAGCTACATTCCATGTGGATGAGAAGAAAGTTAACTGCAGGAGGGTGATATTGGCTACTTATTAATCAATTACTCATAAACTTATCTATGCAATAAACACACAAAAGCCAATACTCTTTTTAAATGAGAGGGGATGTGATAGGTCTGGCCATACCAGCTCTGGCCTCCAACAACCTGGTATAGCCCAACTCTATTTATAATACTCAGGTAAAGGGGGCAAGACTGGGAGGAGCTTCTTCTGTGATGGACAGGATAGGGTAGAGTTAGGGGAGTCATTCTCTTAGGGGGAATATTCCAGAAGGAGACAACCATTCCCATGCAGCACCACATCCTACTTGGCAGTTCCTAGATGCCAGACATCTGTGTCCCATGGCTCAACCTAGTCCAATTCTGCTAAATAAGGATGGATTCCCACAGCTCATTATCTCAAATTAACTCTGGTTATTATATTAGAAGCGTGCTTCCTTTTTTTGTTTTTGTTTTCTGTCATTTTTTAAAATTGTAAACAAATGGGATACATGTTTTTTCTCTGTTTGTACATGTAGTAGAGGCATACCATTTGTGTAATCATAAATTTACATAGGGTAATGTTGGTTGATTCATTCTGTTATTTTTTCCCTTCCCTCCACCCCTCCCATCCCTCTTTTCCCTCTATACAGTCCTTCCTTCCCCCATTCTTGCCCCCTTCCCTAAACCTAACTCTAACCCTAAGACTAAACCCTCCCATGCCCCATTATATGTCATCATCCACTTATCAGCGAGATCATTCTTCCTTTGGTTTTTTGAGATTGGCTTATCTCACTTAGCATGATATTCTCCAGTTTCATCCATTTGCCTGCAAATGCCATAATTTTATCATACTTTATGACTGAGTAATATTCCATTGTATATATATGCCACAGTTTCTTTATTCATTCATCAACTGAAGGGCATCTAGGTTGGTTCCACAATTTGGCTATGGTGAATTGAGCAGCAATGAACATTGATGTGGCTGTATCTCTGTAGTATGCTGATTATAAGTCCTTTGGGTATAGGCCAAGGAGTGGGATAGCTGGGTCAAATGGTGGTTCCATTCCAAGTTTTCTAAGGAATCTCCACACTGCTTTGCAGAGTGGCTGCACTAATTTGCAGCCCCACCAGCAATGTATGAGTGTACCTTTTTCCACACATCCTCACCAACATCTGTTGTTGCTTGTACTCTTGATAATCACCATTCTAATTGGGGTGAGATGGAATCTTAGGGTGGTTTTGATTTGCGTTTCTCTTATTACTAGAGATGTTGAACATTTTTCCATATGTTTGTTGATTGCTTGTAGATCTTCTTCTGTGAAGTGTCTATTCATTTCCTTAGCCCATTTGTCGATTGGATTATTTGCATTCTTCGTGTAGAGTTTTTTGAGTTCTTCATAGATTCTGGAGATTAGCGCTCTATCTGAAGTATGATTGACAAAGATTTTCTCCCACTCTGTAGGCTCTTTCTTCGCATTGCTGATAGTTTCCTTTGCTGAGAGAAAGCTTTTTAGTTTGAATCTATCCCAGTTATTAATTCTTGCTTTTATTTCTTGTGCTATGGGAGTCCTGTTGAGGAAGTCTGGTCCTAAGTCGACATGTTGAAGATCTGGACCTACTTTTTCTTCTATAAGATGCAGGGTCTCTGGTCTGATTCCGAGGTCCTTAATCTATTTTGAGTTTAGTTTCATGCACGGTGAGAGATATGGGTTTAGTTTCATTCTGTTGCAAATGGATTTCCAATTCTCCCAGCACCATTTGTTGAAGAGGCTATCTTTTCTCCATTGCATATTTTTGGCCCCTTTGTCTAGTATGAGAAAATTGTATTTATTTGGGTTTGTGTCTGTGTCCTCTATTCTGTACCATTGATCTACCTGTCTATTTTGGTACTAATATCATGCCATTTTTGTTACTATTGCTTTGTAGTATAGTTGAAGTTCTGGTATTGCAATACCCCCAGCTTCATTTTTCCTGTGAAGGATTGCTTTAAGCTATTCTGGGTTTCTTATTCTTCCAGATGAATTTCATGATTGTTTATTCTATTTCTGTAAGGTATGTCATTGGAATTTTAATTGGAATTGCATTGAATCTGTATAGCACTTTTGGTAGTATGGCCATTTTGACAATATTAATTCTGCCTATCCAAGAACATGGGAGATCTTTCCATCTTCTAAGGTTTTCTTTAATTTCTTTCTTTAGTGTTCTAAATTTCATTGTAGGTCTTTTGTGAGATTGATTCCCAAGTATTTTATTTTTTTTGAAGCTATTGTGAATGGGGTAGTTTTCCTAACTTCTCTTTCTGAAGATTCATCACTTATATATAAAAATGCATTAGATTTATGAGTATTGATCTTATATCCCGCTAATTTACTGAATTCATTTATGAGATCTAAAAGTTTTCTGGTGGAATTTCCTGGTTCCTCTAAGTATATAATCATATCATCAGCAAATAGGGATAGTTTGAGTTCTTCTTTTCCTATTCGTATCCCTTTAATTTCTTTGGTCTGTCTAATTGCTCTGGCTAGAGTTTCAAGGACGATATTGAAAAGAAGTGGTGAAAGAGGGCATCCCTGCATTGTTCCAGTTTTTAGAGGGAATGCTTTCAGTTTTTCACCATTTAGAATGATATTAGCCATGGGCTAGCATAGATGGCCTTTTACAATGTTAAGGAATGTTCCCACTATCCCTATTTTTTTCTAGTGTTTTGAGCATGAAGGGGTGCTGTATTTTTGTCAAATGCTTTTCTGCATCTATCGAAATAATGATGTGATTCTTGACTTTAAGTCTATTGATATGGTGAATGACATTTATTGATTTTCTGATGTTGAACCAACCTTGCATCCCTGGGATAAAACCCACTTGATCATGGTGCACTATCTTTTTAATATATTTTTGGATGCAATTTGCTAAAATTTTTTGAGAACTTTTCCGTCGATGTTCATTAAGGATTTTGGTCTGAAATTTTCTTTCTCGATGTGTCTCTGTCTGGTTTAGGTATCAGGGTAATATTGGCTTCATAGAATGAGTTTGGGAGGGTTCCCTCCTCTTCTATTTTATGGAATACTTTGAGAAGTATTGAAATGAGCTCTTCTTTAAAGGTTTTGTAGAACTCGGCTGAGAACCCATCTGGTTCTGGACTTTTCTTTGTTGGTAGGCTTTGATGACTTCTTCTATTTCATTACTTGAAATTGGTCTATTTAAATTGTGTATGTCCACTTCGTTCAGTTTAGGCAATTCATATGTCTCTAGAAACCTGTTGATGTCTTCGAAATTTTCTATTTTGTTGGAGTATAGATTTTCAAAATAGATTCTAATTATGTTTTGTATTTCGGTTGTGTCTGTTGTGATATTTCCTTGTTCATTCCGAATTTTAGTGATTTGGGTTTTCTCTCGTCTTCCCTTTGTTAGTGTGGCTAAAGGTTTATCAATTTTGTTTATTTTTTCGAAGAACCAACTATTTATTTTGTCAATTTTTTTGTATTGTTTCTTTTGTTTCAATTTCATTGATTTCAGCTCTGAGTTTAACTGTTTCCTGTCTTCTACTACTTTTGGTGTTGGTCTGTTATTCTTTTTCTAGGCTTTGAGCTGTAGTGTTAGGTCATTTATTTTTGAGTTTACTTTATTAAATGCGCTCCATGAAATAAATCTTCCTAAGTACCGCTTTCATAGTGTCCTAGAGATTTTGATATGTTGTTTCTTTGTTCTCGTTTACCTCTAAGAATTTTTAATTTCTTCCTAATATCTTCTGTTATCCATTCATCATATAGCAGCATATTGTTTAATTTGCGTGTTGGAGTAGTTTCTGTTTTTTACTTTTCTAATAATTTGCACTTCAATCCATTGAGGATCTGGATAGAATACACGGTAGTGTCTCTATCTTCTTGTATTTGCTGACATTAGCTTTGTGGCATAATATATGGTCTATTTTAGAGAAGGATCTGGGTGCTGAGAAGAAAGTGTATTCGCTCTTGGTTGATGGTATATTCTATAAATGTCTGTTGTCTAAGTTATTGATTGTGTTATTGAGATCTATGGTTTCTTTGTTCCATTTTTGTTTGGAAGATCTGTCCAGTGGTGAGAGAGGTGTGTTAAAATCACCTAGTATTATTGTGTTATGGTCTATTTGGTTTCTAAAATTGAGAAGGATTTGTTTAACATATATGGATGAGCCACTGTTTGGGGCATAGATGTTTATGATTGTTATATCTTGCTGATTTATGCTTCCCTTAAGCAGTATGAAATGTCCTTTCTTATCCCTTCTGACTAACATTGGCTTGAAGTCCACATTATCTGAAATGAGGATGGATACTCCAGCTTTTTTGCTGAGTCCATGTGCATGGTATGTTTTTCCCCATCCTTTCACCTTTAGTCTATGGGTATCTCTTTCTATGAGGTGAGTCTCTTGCAGGCAACATATTGTTGGATCTTTCTTTTTAATCCAATCTGCCAGTCTATGTCTTTTTGATTGATGAATTCAGGCCATTAACATTCAGGGTTATTATTGAGATATGATTTGTATTCCCAGTCATTTGGTTCATATTTAAAATTTTTGACACATCCTGGTTCCTCCTTTATTTGACAGTTCCTTTAGGATAATCCCTCCCTTTGCTGATTTGCTTCTTTGTTTTTTATCTCTTCCTCATGAAATATTTTGCTGAGAATGTTCTGTAATGCTGGCTTTCTTTTTGTAAATTTTTTTAGCTTTTGTTTATCGTGGAATGATCTTATTTCATCGTCAAATTTGAAGGTAAGTTTTGCTGGGTATAAGATTCTTGGTTGGCATCCATTTTCTTTCAGAGCTTGATAAATGTTGTTCCAGGCCCTTCTAGCTTTTAGGTCTGGATTGAAAAATCTGCTGATATCCGTATTGGCTTCCCCCTGAATGTAATTTGGTTCTTTTCTCTCACAGCCTTTAAAATTCTGTCTTTATTTTGTATGTTAGGTATTTTCATTATAATGTGTCTTGGTGTGGGTCTGTTGTAATTTTGTGTATTTGGAGTCCTAGTAAGCCTCTTTGACTTGATTTTCCATTTCATTCTTCAGATTTGGGAAATTTTCTGATATTATTTTCTTCAAATAGATTGTTCATTCCTTTAGTTTGTTTCTTAAGCCTTCCTCAATCCTAATAATTCTCAAATTTGGCCTTTTCATGATATCCTATAGTTCTTGGAGATTCTGTTCATGATTTCTCAAATTTATCTTCTGTTTGTTCAACTTTGTTTTCGAGCTTAAATATTTTGTCTTCAATATCTGAAGTTCTGTCTTCCAGCTGTTCTATCCTATTGGTTATGCTTTCTATGGAGTTCTTAATTTGGTTTATTGTTTCTTCATTTCAAGGATTTCTGTTTGGTTTTTTTCACATTCTAACTCTTATTTAAATGACTTTTGCCTCTGAATTTGCTCTGTTAATTGTCGATGGTGCGACTGCTCAATGCCTGCATTTGCTCTGTCATCTCATCGTTTGCTTCCCTAATCATTTTAATTATGTACATTCTGAACTCCCTTTCTGTCTTTTCTTCTGCCATGCTGTCATTGGATCTTTGATGTAATATCTAGATTTGTTTGGGGCATTTTCTTCCCTTGTTTTCTCATATTGTTCAGGAATCAGTGGGTCATTAAGATATTGCAGATTTCCTCTATCAATTTATAATGTCCCTGAAGATTGCTAGTATATCCCCTCTTATCCTTCAGTAGCCTGAAGTCTTGGGGGAGGTTGATAATGCAGAGCTCCACGAAGAAGCTGCCTCTCTAGGTGTGGTAACCCTCAGGTGGTGTATATTCCCTGCTAGTGGGCGGAGGTGCCTCCACTTGTTGACCAATGGTCATCCAATGGGGAAGTAGACTGTGGGCTGAGGCAAGGCCTGTTTGTGCCTATGTCTCTGGCTTTACCGTCCCTGTGGGCCGGGAAGAGTCACTCGGTGGGGACGTCTCGCTAGTCAGTTGCCCTCCTAGAGGTTCCCCTCAATCTACAACTACCTCCTGGGCTGGGCTGTCTTCTTCTGCAACGTCCTGGGCCTGGGAGCCTCACCCTTCGCAGGCGAGTCTCCTTAGGCTGCCTCTCCCAGAGAATCTGCCCGCAGCCCTGGAAACTTCGCTCCGCCCCTAGGCGTGTCTCCGTGCGGCTCTTCCAGCAAGAAGCCACCTAGCTCCTGGGACCCTGCTCTGCACCAATCGCCTGGCTATGCAGCCACTCCCCTGAGCCAACACCTGGAGCCCCGTACAATAGCTCCGAGACACAGAGACCCGCCACACACCTCCTCCTCCAGACAGCCGCCCGGTTTCCGACACAGTCACTAGGAATCCAAACAACTCACTTTGGGTCTCCTCCTCCCGCCAACCACCCGTAGCCCTAGGCAGTCACTCCAAGTCCAAGTGACCCACCCTGTTCCTCCTCCTCCTCCTTGGGGTAGCCCCCCAGGTGTTCAGGAACGGTGGCTCCGAGACCAGGTGACTCACCACGCTCCTCCTCCAGGCAGGCCACCGGTGTTCAGGAGCGGTTGCTTTTAGTCCAATGAGCTCACCACTCGCCTCCTCCTCTGGCAACCTCCTGTGGCTCTGATGCAGTCACTCCCAGGCTAAGCGTTCCACCGCTCTCCTCCTCCAGGCAGGCCACCAGTGTTCTGGAGCAGCTGCTCCGAGTTCAAACAGCTCGTCACGCAGCTCCTCCTTTGGCAACCGCCCGCAGCTCTGATGCAGTCACTCCCAGGTCAAACAACACGCCGCGCTCCTCCTCCTCCTCCGGGCAACCTCCCGGCACTCAGGAGTGCTCGCTCTGGGTTCAAACAGTTTACCACGCAGCTCCTCTTCTGGCAACCGCCTGTGGTTCTGATGCAGTCACTCCCAGACCAAGTGTCCCGCCGCGCTCCTCCTCTTCCTCCGGGCAGTCCCCCGGCGCTCAGGGGCGCCCACTCTGAGTTCAAACAGCTCACCACGCAGCTCCACCTCTGGCAACCGCCTGTGGCTCTGATGCAGTCACTCCTAGACCCAAGCGACCCGCCGGGCCTCTCCTCCTCCTCCGGGCAACCCCCCGGTTTTCGGAAGCGGTCACTCTGGGTCCAAACAGCTCGCCACGCAGCTCCTCCCCAGGCAGCCACCCGGAGCCCCCGTGGCTGCTCGAGTCCAAGCGCTATGCTGAGCCGCCTCCTCTACGATGATCCCAGTTGTCAGTGTTTACCGCTCCAGCGGGGGGAGGGGCGTCTCGCCGAGCAACTCCACTTCACAAATTCCCTGCGTTCCGGGGCTACCGCCCCATCCGGGACGCCTCCCCAACAGGAGAGACTCACCCGGCAGCTTTGAGTTGGTCCCAAGTCTCTCACTATCTCTTCTTTTGAATCTTGCGTCCTGGAGCAGCGTGAAATGCAGCCGCCCTCTAGTCCACCATCATCCCTTTAATTTCTTTGGTCTGTCTAATTCCTCTGGCTAGAGTTTCAAGGACGATATAGAATAGAAGTGGTGAAAGAGGGCATCCCTGCCTTGTTCCAGTTTTTAGAGGGAATGCTTTCAGTTTTTCACCATTTAGAATGATATTAGCCATGGGTTTAGCATAGATGGCCTTTACAATGTTAAGGAATGTTCCCATTATCCCTATTTTTTCTAGTGTTTTGAGCATGAAGGGGTGCTGTAATTTATCAAATGCTTTTTCTGCATCTATTGAAATAATCATGTGATTCTTGACTTTAAGTCTATTGATATGGTGAATGACATTTATTGATTTCCTGATGTTGACCCAACCTTGCATCCCTGGGATGAAACCCACTTGATCATGGTGCACTATCTTTTTAATATGTTTTTGTATGCGATTTGCTAAAATTTTGTTGAGAATTTTTGCATCGATGTTCATTAAGGATATTGGTCTGAAATTTTCTTTCCTTGATGTGTCTCTGTCTGGTTTAGGTATCAGGGTAATATTGTCTTCATAGAATGAGTTTGGGAGGGTTCCCTCCTCTTCTATTTTATGGAATACTTTGAGAAGTATTGGAATGAGTTCTTCTTTAAAAGTTTTGTAGAACTCGGCTGAGAACCCATCTGGTCCTGGACTTTTCTTTGTTGGTAGGCTTTGATGACTTCTTCTATTTCATTACTTGAAATTGGTCTATTTAAATTGTGTATGTCCTCCTCGTTCAGTTTAGGCAATTCATATGTCTCTAGAAACCTGTTGATGTCTTCGAAATTTTCTATTTTGTTGGTGTATAGATTTTCAAAATAGCTTCTAATTATGTTTTGTATTTCAGTCGTGTCTGTTGTGATATTTCCTTGTTCATTCCCAATTTTAGTGATTTGGGTTTTCTCTCGTCTTCTCTTTGTTAGTGTGGCTAAAGTTTATCTATTTGAAGAAATAATATCAGAAAATTTCCCAAATCTGAAGAATGAAATGGAAAATCAAGTCCAAGAGGCTTATAGGACTCCAAATACACAAAATTACAACAGACCCACACCAAGACACATTATAATGAAAATACCTGACATACAAAATAAAGACAGAATTTTAAAGGCTGTGAGAGAAAAGAACCAAATTACATTCAGGGGGAAACCAATACGGATATCAGCATATTTTTCAATCCAGACCCTAAAAGCTAGAAGGGCCTGGAACAACATTTTTCAAGCTCTGAAAGAAAATGGATGCCAACCAAGAATCTTATACCCAGCAAAACTTACCTTCAAATTTGACGATGAAATAAATTCTTTCCATGATAAACAAAAGCTAAAAGAATGTACAAAAAGAAAGCCAGCATTACAGAACATTCTCAGGAAAATATTTCATGAGGAAGAGATAAAAAACAAAGAAGCAAATCAGCAAAGGGAGGAATTATCCTAAAGGAACTGTCAAATAAAGGAGGAACCAAGATGTGTCAAAAATTTTAAATATGAACCAAATGACTGGGAATACAAATCATATCTCAATAATAACCCTGAATGTTAATGGCCTGAATTCATCAATCAAAAGACATAGACTGGCAGATTGGATTAAAAAGAAAGATCCAACAATATGTTGCCTGGAAGAGATTCACCTCATAGAAAGAGATACCCATAGACTAAAGGTGAAAGGATGGGGACAAACATACCATGCACATGGACTCAGCAAAAAAGCTGGAGTATCCATCCTCATTTCAGATAATGTGGACTTCAAGCCAATGTTAGTCAGAAGGGATAAAGAAGGACATTTCATACTGCTTAAGGGAAGCATAAATCAGCAAGATATAACAATCATAAACATCTATGCCCCAAACAGTGGCTCATCCATGTATATTAAACAAATCCTTCTCAATTTTAGAAACCAAATAGACCATAACACAATAATACTAGGTGATTTTAACACGCCTCTCTCACCACTGGACAGATCTTCCAAACAAAAATTGAACAAAGAAACCATAGATCTCAATAACACAATCAATAATTTAGACTTAACAGACATTTATAGAATATACCATCCAACCAAGAGCGAATACACTTTCTTCTCAGCAGCACATGGATCCTTCTCTAAAATAGACCATATATTATGCCACAAAGCTAATGTCAGCAAATACAAGAAGATAGAGACACTACCTTGTATTCTATCAGATCATAATGGATTGAAGTTAGAAATAAATGAAAGAGTAAAAAACAGAAACTACTCCAACACCTGGAGATTAAACAATATGCTATTATATGATGAATGGATAACAGAAGATATTAGGAAGGAAATTAAAAAATTCTTAGAGGTAAATGAGAACAAAGAAACATCATATCAAAATCTCTGGGACACTATGAAAGCAGTACTTAGAGGAAAATTTATTTCATGGAGCGCATTTAATAAAAGAAGTAAAACTCAACAAATAAACGACCTAACACTACAGCTCAAAGCCCTAGAAAAAGAAGAACAGACCAACACCAAAAGTAGTAGAAGACAGGAAATAGTTAAACTGAGAGCTGAAATCAACGAAATTGAAACGAAAGAAACAATACAAAAAATTGACAAAATA
The DNA here is from genome assembly GCA_020740815.1 of Sciurus niger. Taxonomy (NCBI): domain Eukaryota; kingdom Metazoa; phylum Chordata; class Mammalia; order Rodentia; family Sciuridae; genus Sciurus; species Sciurus niger. Next base: position 47,270 of record JAHUXG010012849.1, read on the forward strand.
AATAGCTGGTTCTTCGAAAATATACTTTTTAAATAAAATAAAAACTAATACCATATTTTTGTTCTCCCTTGTAAACCATTTCAGGGAGGCCCTTCTTAAAGCCTAATAACATTTTAGATATGTTGATCTAAGTATAACAATGTTTTAAAAATAATAATTTTTTCAGGAACACTTTAGTGAACCCTGCTCAGATATTATGTGCATTTCTCTTATATTCTTGTTAGTGTCAAAAAGGAGAAGAATGGGGGAACTTCAGATTATGTAGAGGGAAATGAGAGGGAGGGGGATCTGAAAAATGGTGGAATGAGACAGACATCATTACCCTATATACATGTATGATTATACAAATGGTATGAATCTACATCATGCACAATCATAGAAATGAAATGATGTATCCCATTTGTGTACAATGAATCAAAAAGCAGTCTGTAAAAAAAAAAGTTGCTTAGGTAACCTGAGCAAATAAGTAAAAATAAGGAAGTACTAATATTACTGCTAATAATAAATAAGAAACTGATTCTAAAACTGGAAGGATTATACAAGTTGCCTGGAAATCTTTTTAAAATGCCAATCCTGACTTAGTAAGTCTGGATAGGTCCTGACATTTTGCAGGATCACAGATAATGATACGGCTTAGATCACCCTTGTAAAAGCCAGGCTACAGTACACAATGTATCAGGTACCGGATGTTAGCCTAATTTCTCAGGACCCCTTCATGCATTGCTAAAACTATAACTACTG
>JAHUXG010012850.1:0-30479 GCA_020740815.1 Sciurus niger
ACGGCGGCCGCGGCAGCAGCGGGAGCGGAGCTGGAAGGAGGAAGTACGCGGGAGTGGAAGGAGCTGGGAAAAGGAAAGCTGAAAGTGCGAGGAAGTTAGGGGAAAGAGAAGCATAAGAGAAGTACTGTGCACAATAAACTTCCAAAGCTTCAGACGTTTGCCGTGTCTCTCTCTGCGGGCAGAGGGGACGCGACAGCTGGTGCCGAACCCCGGGAGGATAAAAGGGACAAGGTAAGATATCTTAAAATTTTTTTTAACAAGTTAAACCGGTTATAAAGAAGTCAAAAAAAAAGGTAAACAGGTAAAGAAGTCAAAAAAGGTAAACAGGTAAAGGAGAGGCGCCTCGACGTTCGTGGTATAGCGACTATCCGGATACGCGGAATGCGATCCAATTAAAGGGTATCAGGATACGCTATCAGCGGTCCTGGGGGCACGCGGAATGCGGTCCAATTAAAATAAAAATAAGGACACACGGAAGGTGGTCCGGTATCGGGACACGCCATTAGCGGTCCTGGCGCGTGGAACGCGGTCTAATTAAAGTGAAAGTAAAAACACGTTTGAAGCGGTCCTATGTGAAAAGCCGCTATAAAAATTTTAATGTGCACTTGATAGTTTTCCCTCCAGCAATCTTCTTGTTCCTGGTAGCTAGGCCACTGTTATTGTAATTACCATAACTAAAGCTATTCAAATTAGTAACAATGGGGTCTGAAACGTCTAAATTCAGAATGAAGTTACCCCTTAGGGAGTTATTGAAAAACCATGGAACCCCATTAAAGGAGAGGACAGCTAAAGTATTTCTTGATACTGTGGAAAGAATTTCCCCTTGGTTTTTGGAGGAGGGCCTTTTGAATACCCTACAGTGGGAACGGCTGGGGAAAGACCTTCGTATAGCAGATAGGCAAAATCCTTTGCCAGTAGGCACTATGGCTATTTGGTCTCTTGTTAAATCCTGTCTGCAAGATAAAAACAAAAAACCTTCACTCATTGAGCCTTTAGCTGAGGGAAGACAGGTTTTGGAAGAAATAAAAGAGGAGCGTTCATATCTTTCTCAAAATTCAGAAAAAGGAACTAACTCGGATGAAGAACTATCGGAAGGAGAATTATCGGGAGAGGAATTGGAAAAAAGAGTACAAAGATTAAAACTAGGTAAACAGCCCCCTCTAGTGTCCGTGTCGCCTAGTGCACCTCCCATAAATAGGGAACTCCCTCATGAAGCGTCCGGCTTCGGGTTACGCACAGAATGGAGTCATCTTGGATCTGTAGCGTATCCTGTTTTTGAGGATGCTCAAAATCAAAGATTCCACCAACCCCTAGACTTCAAAGTAGTCAAGCAGTTAAAAGAGGCAGTTTGTACATATGGTCCTCAGTCAGCCTTTACTATAGCCTTGATAGATACTTTGACATCATTAAACCTAGTGCCCCAGGACTGGACTAATCTTGCTAGGGCCGCTCTGTCTGGGGGACAGTACCTCATGTGGAAAACATCATGGCAAGAAATATCTACGGATACCGCCCGCCGGAATGCGGCAGCGGGAAATCCCCAGGTTGATAGGGACATGCTTATGGGTGTAGGACCGTATGAAACCCTTCAGGCACAGCTTAATTATCATCCAGCAGTCTATGCACAAATTGCCGTGGCTGCAACCAAGGCCTGGAAAACATTACAAGGAGCAGGAGATTTGCAGGGCCAGTTGTCAAAGGTAACTCAAGGGAATAATGAGCCCTATGCGGATTTCGTTGATAGGCTAATTCAGACGGCATCACGCATCTTTGGAGATGCAGAGCAAGCCATGCCCTTAGTAAAGCAACTGGCCTACGAACAAGCTAATAGGTGGTGTAGGGAGGCCATAAGACCATGGAGAAACAAAGACTTGTCCGCCTACTTAAAAGTGTGTAGAGATGTAAATGATACTTCGGCGCAGAGCGGTGCCTTTGTAGCAGCCATAGACAGACAAACCACCTTGTTATCTGCCGCACTTGCACAAGCCCAGGGGAGACCCCCTCAAAGAACTAATAAAGAGTCCTCAGGATCGTGTTTTGTGTGTGGACAGATGGGACATCTAAAAGCCACTTGTCCAAACAAAAGGCTGTTCCTTGCTCAAGGTGGGAACATCTATACAGGGAATAGTTCGGGAACCGGACCTGGGTTATGTCCAAGATGCAGAAAGGGAAGTCATTGGAGCAGTGCCTGTCAGTCTATTAGAGATAGGGAAGGTAATTTTTTAGGTTTAAATCCTAAACTTCAAAAAAACGGGAGACAGGGCCCTCCCCGGGGCCCGCAACAAATATACGGGGTAATTCAACAAGTTCCCCGACGGTGGTATCCTCCCACAGAGAAGGGGAGCGCAGGGCCACCTCAGGGAGTGCAGGACTGGACATCTGTGCCACCTCCAGACTCATATTAACCCCAGATATGGGGGTGCAGATGATTGATACTGATTGGCATGAAAAAATCCCACAGAACAGTGTAGGGCTATTACTAGGTAGAGGTTCCTCAACCCTAAAAGGACTTATAGTACACCCAGGGGTTATCGATCCTGATTTTACTGGACAAATAAAAGCCTTGGTCTCTTCACCAAAAGGAATTACGGTCATCTCTCCAGGGGATCGCATTGCACAAATGCTTATATTGCCCAGTCGACACTCCTTGTGGCCCAGTGAAAATACAAATAAAAGACAAGGAGGTTTTGGATCAACAGGAACCACTTTAATAAACCTTACTATGGATATGGGACAGAGGCCCCTCCTAAAATTAAAAGTGGGAAATATGGAATTTACAGGTTTGTTAGATACAGGAGCAGACAAAAGTATTATCAGCGCAATGGTCTGGCCAAAGCACTGGCCATTGATTACAGCAGCTCAGAGCTTGAGAGGCTTAGGAGTAGCAGAGAGCCCCAATCAAAGTGCTTCCTCATTATCATGGAAAGATACAGAGGGACACACAGGTATATTTCAACCATATGTCTGTAATGTTCCTATTAGCCTATGGGGACGAGATGTCCTGCAGCAAATGGATATGAAACTCACCACTGATCAGATTTACCAAGGGACTCCTGTAAGAAATATGTTACAAAATATGGATTATGATGATAAAAAAGGATTAGGAAGACATAGCCAAGGATCTACCCAACCACTGCCTTTGCTTCCACCAAAAAATGATTCTCATGGATTGGGTTTTTCCTAGGGGCCACTGATGAACCATCAATCCCTATAATATGGAAAGATGATAAGCCTCGCTGGATTCCACAGTGGCCCCTAGCAAAAGAGAGGCTAGGGGCAGCTCATGGGTTAGTACAAGAGCAGGTGCAGGCAGGTCATTTACAATATTCTACCTCTCCTTGGAATACTCCAATATTCTTAACAAAGAAAAAATCAGGAAAATGGAGGTTATTACATGATTTAAGAGCTATAAATGAACAAATGTACCCTATGGGACCCGTCCAATGTGGACTCCCTCTTGTTACTGCACTACCAAAAAATTGGCCTACTATTATTCTGGATTTAAAAGATTGTTTTTTCTCTATACCCTTACACAAAAATGATTGTTGGAGATTTGCCTTTACTTTGCCCTCTCTTAATCACACTCAGCCTGACCAGAGATTCGAGTGGACTGTGTTGCCTCAAGGTATGGCTAACAGTCCTACTATATGTCAAATATACGTAGATAAAGCGTTAACAACTACTAGACAAAAGTTTAAGAGATTGTTGATTTATCATTATATGGACGACATACTTATTTGCCATCCAGAAAAAGAAGTTTTGTTAGAAGCATTACAATTTATGACTCAAGCATTAGAAAAGAGAGGATTAACGATAGCCCCTGAAAAATTACAATTAGAGGAGATCCAAGAATATCTGGGTACAAGGCTCACTGCTACTACAGTCAGACCAACAAGGTTGACCATCAGGACAGATCAATTGAATACCTTGAACGATTTTCAGAAACTCTTAGGTGACATTAACTGGATCAGATCCTATTTAAAATTATCCACAGGGGAATTAAAACCTTTATTCGATCTATTAAAAGGTAATCCTGACTTGAATTCCCCTAGGAAACTTACTCCCGAAGCACGGATATCCTTACAGCTAGTAGAGAATAGACTTCAGCAGTGTTACGTTAATCGTTGTGATCCTACTCAACCATTAAGTTTAATCATAATCTCAGAGAAACATACCCCTTTTGGCATAGTTTGGCAAGGAGGACCTCTGCAAAGTATAAATCTTCCTAGCTCTCCAGCTAAAACATTGCAATCATATCCCCAAGCTATTGCTCATGTAATATTCAAGGGAATAGAATCTTGCATTACTGTTTTTGGAATCCATCCGTCTATTATTATAACTCCTTATTCCACTCAGCAAATTAAGTGGTTAATTAATAATGATGATGATTGGTCAGTATTATATTGTACCACTTCAGCTCAGTTCGATAACCATTATCCCCAACATCCCTGGATTCAATTCTGTAAACATACTCCCATAGTTTTTCCAAAAGTGACTAGTGTCCAGCCTCTTAAAGATTGTGTAACCATTTTTACTGATGGCTCCAAAAATGGAGTAGGTGCAGTACTTATCGGTAAACAACTTCACACCATGGTGGTTCCGCCCAACTCCGCACAGGTTACTGAACTTGCAGCTGTAATATTAGCCTTTAAATTAGCAGATAATCAGCCATTCAATCTTCTATCTGATAGCTTATATATTGTTAATGCTTTACAGGTTCTTGAAACGGTACCCTATATTTCTTCTATGTCCACGGTAGCTTCTTATTTTACTACGCTACAAAACCTTATCCTACAGCGTAAACATCTATTCTATGTAGGACATATTAGAGCTCATTCTAATTTACCAGGACCTTTGGCCAATGCTAATGACTTGGTAGATATGGCCACCAAATCAATTTTTGTTTTTTCCATAGAGGAACAGGCAAAACTCTTTCATGAAAAATTTCACGTAAATTCCACTACTCTGAGCAGAAAATTTCCTATATCTAAATGTATGGCTCGACAAATAGTAAAAAATTGTCAACATTGTGCTCCTTTAATCCCAGTGCAATCCTTTGGAGTTAACCCCAGGGGACTGCTGCCTGGTCATATTTGGCAGATGGATGTAACCCATATTTCTGAATTTGGTACTGTTTAAGTATTTACATGTGTCAGTAGACACTGCTTCAGGGGTCATTATGGCTTCCGCTCATTCTGGAGAAAAGGTAAAAGATGTCATTCAACACTGCCTACAAGCATTTGCTGGCTGGGGCATACCTAAAGTTATTAAAACAGATAATGGTCCTGCTTATACTTCCAAAAGCTTCCGGTTGTTTTTACAAACATTTAACATCCAATCAGTCACTGGCATCCCCTATAATCCTCAGGGACAGGGCATTGTGGAAAGAGCACATCTTACTTTAAAAAATTGTCTAAATAAACAAAAAGGGGAATAGGAGCCTCCTACAAGTCTCCTAAAGATAAACTTAACTTAGTTCTTTTCATTCTAAATTTCTTAACTTTGGATAGGGACGGCCATTCTGCAGCTGATCGACATTATAATCCCCATAATACTTCTCAAGTATGGGCAAAATGGAAAGATATCCTGACAGGTTGTTGGAAAGGACCGGATCCAGTCCTTCGTTGGGTCCGAGGGTCTGTTTGTATTTTCCCACAGGATCAACTGACTCCAGTCTGGATTCCAGAAAGGCTGGTCAGAGTTTTACAGCATGCAAGTGATGCTGCTCCTCCTCACAATGGCGAGTTTGAGCCTTCCTCCAATAACAGAAACTCAGACGGAGAGGCAAACCCGGAACCTGTGGGCCATTGTTAGCCTGGCCATATTTTTCATTTCTGACTAACATATTTTTTATCCTTCTTTTTCCTGTTTTTCACCAATCCCTCTACAAGTCTGTCAATTCTACTGATGATTTTTCAGGTCATGCTGCTTTTGGTGACAAGGATATTTCTAGCCTTTCTTTGCCTTAATTTCTGCACTTTGCCGTTGGAATCATACTACAAATCAGACCCAGAGTAGAGCAACTCGTTCTGCTGACCCTAGCTGTGATATTGCTTTTCCTCCTACGTCAACTTGTGTATTCTCTTTTTTATGTTTCTACCAACTAACATTTCTAATAACACCTCTTAACTGTTCACTAACTGTGTCCTATCTCTCACAATACTGGAATGGTTCTTTTGCTACCTGTGCAATTTGCACATTTCTATCTTCCTACCAGTCCTAGTTTCTGTTGCAGATATAGAATTGCCAGTGCTATTACCAAGAAACAGAAGAGGCTTTGACATTGCAACAGCCGTGATCACTGCCACCACAGTCTTTGCAGTAGCCGCATTGACACAACCACAACAACGATCATTCGGCCAAGAATGCAGCTGCAGCCTTACAGACCATAGAGACTCTATCAGAGAATGGACTCTATAAGAACAAGTGGATACCTTGCAAGAACTTTTGGGGCTGGGATGCGTTTATTCCCTGAGAGCTGCTTTGTGTTACCCATGTTGTAACTCTATTGGGATATATATTGTTTCTGTATTTGATATGGCTATAAGATTCCTCTTCTGTTTATAGATTTGTCAAACAGTGGGCAAGCTTAGGAGCTATGGTGGTACCCCTCTGCCTTGGCCTTCTTCTCTTCATTCGTTTTGGCATGCATCTGCAAACTAGCCAATAGAGAGATCAAATTATTTTTCATCAGGCCATGACCGCCCTAAAGGCCGACAGCCCCCCATTAGTATGGCTCTTGATGCTGGATCGGTAGTCAAGGACGGGTAATGAAGTAGGTGGCTGTGTACCGACCTAAGACAGGAGCTGCAGCATGCTCTGCAGACTCTGATGACGGGTAAGGACATATGCTGACCACTCAGCCTAAGACAGACACGGTCCCGAGCCTTAGTTTAATATTAAAGAAGGGGGATCTGTCGGGGTTTCTAGAGCCCCTGGCCTTAGACATGGTCAAGATGGCGCCTGACGCTGAGCCGAGAGCGGCTGGCTATACAGTAAACAACCAGCAAATTCTAATGATTGGCTAGTTAACAATGTGATTAGAGCATGCCTCCCCTCGTGTACCCATCCCGCGCCTGCAGCTGTCTGCATTTGTCTCGTGTACTCTCCCCTGATTGGCTGAGGTGTATATAAGCCTGGTGGGTGGGAGAGTAGGGGAGAAGCTGAGGAAGGGACGGAAGAAGCGGAAGAACCGGCGGCGACGACGGCGGCCGCGGCAGCAGCGGGAGCGGAGCTGGAAGGAGGAAGTACGCGGGAGTGGAAGGAGCTGGGAAAAGGGAAAGCTGAAAGTGCGAGGAAGTTAGGGGAAAGAGAAGCATAAGAGAAGTACTGTGCACAATAAACTTCCAAAGCTTCAGACTTTTGCCGTGTCTCTCTCTGCGGGCAGAGGGGACGCGACAGCATCGCTGTGAGGAATGCACGAATGAATAGGTGTGTGTTATTATCATTCCAGATATGTTCTAGAGTGGATGGGGAATATGGGAGGTGGGAAACGGATCAGGATCAAACGGATCAAATGTCTTGCTCAAAGAAATGGGTAAATACATCAGAAATGATTCAACAACGAGTGAGTCAGTTTCTTGGGATACAGAGAGGGACTTACTTGAGATCTGTGAGTGAAATACAGTCAGGCCCCTGGCTGGCTCTGGGGCCTGATCCTCACCCCCACAGGCCGGGCAGGGTGGGTCCAGCATGGTCAGCCAGAGCCAGCAGAAATGGTTGACAAGGGCAATGGGCCAACTCTCTGAAAAAAAAAGAAAATAGGGCCTGGGGTGCGGCTGAGCAGAAGAGCGTCACCTGGCATGAGCCAGGCCCGGGTCCGTCCCCAGCCTCACTAAAGGAAGGAGAGGAGACAGAGAACGCAGCCAGCTGAGGGTACATTAATCAGCTCCGTGGTGGCGTCACGTCTTACCCATACTATATCAAGTGGCTCACGTCAGTGTATACGATTCCTGTTTGTCATTTATAGTGCCGCAGGACCCATGTGCAGAGAGCCAGGGCACCTGCTTCAGCAGGAAGCCGAGTTTACGGGTGCCAGCGCAGGCTCAGCGGGATCGCAGTGGCACTTCACCTCATATAGCCCCTGCAAGTCCCCTCCCCCCACCCCATTTTGTGTCAGCCCTCCGTCTCCCCATATGGAAAACCGTATTCATGCATGGATTCTGTACTATAAAACCATAAGGAAGCTACCCCAGATCCGTGCAGGTTCACTGGAGGGGAGTGAGCTAGGTTGCTCCCCAGTGTGCACCTTTGTCTGGGGAGTGCCTGGTACGTGGTTACCAAAGGCACCGTGTTGTCTGACAGCCACACGTGCACACACAGACCCTGGTTGCTCTGCGCCAGCCTGCCTTTGTATTGGGAGAGGGCTCCTACTACAATGCCTTCTTAAATCGAGGGGAAAATGCACTCTTTGGAGGTTTAATAGAAATCCCACATACACACACCCAAAAATACATCGCAGTTCAAGATGCATTAAGTGAAAGAGAGAATTTTAAATACTACGTATGTTACGGTCTCATCTATGTAAAATGATACAACTCAGGCGTAGGTAGTGCAGGGACTGACAATAGGAAGACGCGGGCATCTCAGAGCCCCAGGATCGCCTCCGCTGAGCCCAGTCCCACAGCGCACGTCGTCTCTAAGTTAAACACTTGGCCACGTCTTGTAAAACATCACCGTGACACCCATCAGTGCCAGCTGTGTTTAGAAACTTCCCTGGCGGTGCGTTGTGGGCGTGGAGCTGGAGGAAATAGAGTCCTGGGTCTGTTAGGAACGCCAGTTAAGACAGAATGGCATAAACATGCAGGGTTAACTGCTCCTAGGCGATGCCAGCTCCGGAGAGATGCCACTCCCTGGGCGCCCACGCCCAGGCTCTGGACTTGCTAGCCTGCTGGAATTGGATCCTTGGTCCCATCTCTGCTCTGGATGCTGGGAAATCAAAAGAAGCGTGAGGCCTTGGGAGTCCCCTCTGGGTGTCACCTTGACCTTCTTGAGTCATGAAAATGAGCGGCATGTATCAGCCTTGATCCAGGTAGAATGAATCCCAAGACTGAGCCTGGAGTTTGCAAAAGTACCAGTCACTTGCAGAAAGCATCATCGCTTTGGTACGCTCTGGTTGTGGAAGTACCAACCTCGATGACCTTCCACACGAGGACGTAAAAGTGTGTGTGTTTCATACAGGGATCGTCAGCCAAGTGTCTCAGGATGCCTGTACACATGTCTTGGTTCACATGAGAGATTTCTTTACATCTCATTTATGAATCTCCTAGATGTGTCATTTGTAGAAGATCCACTGAGACAAGGTGGTGGCCTGTCTTCACACCGTGGAACACACACCCTAAACACATAAACACACACACTCTATGTTTTTGCCCAGGTGCTGGGGACCCATTGCTTTCTGGTCATCCAGAGAGACCTGTTAAATATTTGTTAATTTTTATTTTATATTACTCTGCCATAATGGCTTGATACCATCAATATGAGAATAGCCAATTTTTTTTTCAGATCATTTATAAAACTGTGAAACCCTGTCCTGACCTTAATTCCGTTAATAGTTTCCTCTACAGAAAGAAAGAAAGAAAGACCCTCCGTGATATTCCTATGTTCCGTTTTCCTCTGTGACTGTGGTTTCTGGTGACATCTCTCTGTCCGTAGCTCAGTGTCTAAAATATTTCCAAAGGGTGTTTGGAAATGAGTCACTCACATCCTACCTTTTAGCTTACCACTCTGCTAAAAAGTTTGTTGAGCACCCAAATGCTTGTCCCATTTACCAAAATGGCAATGGAATCAAGGAGCGAGGAGATAAAAATAAATCAAGGTGTGTTCCCTGCACTCGGTAACGTGTGACGCACACTCGGCTTACCCCTCAGAGTGGAATACAGAAGTGTGGAAATTGCTCCATTAGCCACTCAGAAACTAGTGTGGATTTGGAGACACCCAGAAAGACTTTGGGGCATAGGTGAGATTTTGGTCTATGTAAAAAACTGGGGTGGAAGTCCAACATGTATATGTCATTGGTAAAGTGTAGAAAAGACTGGAAGGAAGCCTGGGGGGCCAGCCAGGTGGCCACAGGACGTGTAGCAATTCAGCACTTGCTGTCTGCAACCAGGAGGCCTGTTCTTCCCTTCCAGCTGTTGGACCACGGAACTAAAAGTCACCTAGCCTCACTCTGCCTCGGTCTCCTCATTTGTGAACAGGAGATAGCTAGGGTACATGGACCTTTGGCTGAGGGACATGAAATGACTTCATATATGTAAAGAATTTGGACCGTTGTTCGACCTACTCTATGACCGTTAGCTTCATGGAACAGATTTAAGCGATGGGATTGGAGGGGATTATATTTTCTTCACAGGCTTAAGTTTTCTGTAATTTCTACAATGAACATGTGATGTTGATAGAAGAAAAATGTTTTTCAAGTCAGGTTTCCAAAGTATGTACATCCTAAACAAGTCATGCTTAAATGACTGAAGAGCCATGGAGAACATATTCTCATCAAGTTAGGCAACGTTTCCTGCTCAGATTGGACTCTATTGCCTGTCAACCTCCATCAATGGAGCCAAAAGGTCTCCACAGGATCCAGGGCTTCTTGCCTTTGAGGATGTTTTAGAATGCGTTAGATGAGTCCATTCCCTCCATCTCTGTAACAGTAAGATATATTTTGGGAATTGGATAAATAACCACTTCAACAGGTAACTTAATTAGCTGAAATTAATTTCAGAAAATAAATCTAAGTTTTTATGTGACCTCAGAGTAGCTTTATGCCAGATTGCACTTCATGATCCTGTATTATCCTTTCATGTGTTGTCATTTATAAAATACCACCTATTTCCTTACTTCCCTGAAGAGAAGATTTAAAAACAAGTTCTGGGGCTTGGTTAGTTCATTTTTGTGTTTTTGTTTTTCGTTTGTTTTGTTTTGTTCTGTTTTGGTACCAGAGATTGAGCTCAGGGGCACTCGACTACTGAGCCACATCCCCAGCCCTGTTTTGCATTTTATTTAGAGACAGGGTCTCACTGAGTTGCTTAGGGCCTCGCTAAGTTGCTGAGGCTGGTTTTGAACTCGTGGTCCTCCTGCCTCAGCCTCCTGAGCTGCTGGGATGACAGGCATGGGCCACTGTGCCCGGCAGTTGGTTCCTTTTGAAGCCGGGAGTCTGAATATATAAACTCTTACCATGGCAGACGAGATGATCAAATGTCAGTGCATAAAAAGTTGTCAGCTATATATATATTTAGGACTGCAGAGAAACCACATATAAAATAATATGCCAAATTAGAACTATGACCTTCTAGCCAGGTTCTGTACAGTGGGTTATTAGAACTGCTACATGTTTAACAGGGTGTCTCACTAGCCGTCGAGGTAGCCTTTCTCATCCAGGGCTTTTGGGAACACGCTGAACTCACTTTCATCTGCGTTGCTGAAAGCATGGTGCTTCATGAGTCAAATATGTCACGGGATGTCTGCCCTGAGCCATGAGCCTCCACCGCATGGGCATTTCAATGGGGTTTGCACTCATCCTCTGAAACTCTGTTTGTGCTCCCCACAATTAGCCTTCACTGACTTGCCTTTAAAAATAATCTTTAAAAGGCTCATTTGCAGTGATCTCTGATACCTGGGATGGCATAGATATTCTTAGCAGGAGTGATGCTGTGTCCATTTCCACCCCCATCCCCAGTTTGTGTATTTTGCTGTCTAGCAGACTATCCCAACTGTGTTGCTTCAAACACCTGAGATGTGCTGGGTACGATGGTGCACACCTGTAATTTCCAGTGATTCAGGAGGCTGAGGCAGGAGGACGGCAAGTTTGAGGCCAGCCTCAGCAACTTAGGGAGACCCTGTCTCAGAAACAGAAAGGGCGGGGGATGCAGCTCAGTGGTAGAGCGCCCTGGGGTTCCATCCCCAGTTCTGCAAAAACAGATCCAACCGCTGCCATGCTTCTTTTTTCTCACGAACCTATAGGTTCAAGAGGTTGTTTCTCTGCTGGCCTAGCTTGGACTCACCTGTGGGACTTCTGGGGCCGGATCCTCCACAGGGGCCCCCCTCCCAGGTCCCAGTGTGCAGGTGTCAAGGCTGCAGAGGACCTCTGTGTGGCATCCCGTATGACCTTGGAGTCTCTTCTCCTGCATGACAGGACAGTGTTGGAGCATCAGGGGGGCCCCAGGAGAACAGAAGGTCCTTGAGGCATTACTCTGAGGCCACCTCGTCACATCTCCAGCATTCCGTTGCTTAGGGGGCTCACCCAGATTGACAGCGAAGAAGCAGACTCCACCTCTCCATGACAAGAACAGCGCGGACCATTTCCAGCCCACCTCACTTTCAGTGGATTCCCTCTAGTGACTTCTGTAAGCCTCTAACACGTCCCTCGATTGAAAATGTCTTCCCTCAATGTTGTACCACGGGGGCTTGTGCAGAGGGGGGTTGAAGGGCGCAGTGTCAATAAGCACACAGACACCGGGAGTCAGGTAAGAGCAGGCTGAGGCGAGAAGCTGCCGACTTGTTTATTGCGAGAACAGCACACTCTTTTATTTGGTTCCTATCCAATAAGATGACTGCACCATCTTTAAGCCACCAATCACACAGGGGTTTTGTAATTTGCCCCAGTGAGACCGTTAGTATATTTTTGTCTTATGTTCCGTTTCTCGAGAAGAAGTCCCATAAGTTTAACTCATTACTCAATATTGCCCAACCCCTCAACACTACTGTGTGATTCAAAACCAAGCAGGGGTGTGGCTTGTCCCACGAAGTCCCGTTTAGGGGCTCCGACGTGAGGCATTTTAGTGAATGCGGTGAGTCTGGCGAAGCCCACCCAGGAGAAGCAGATCTGCTGTCAGTCTTTCTGGACCAGGATAGGCTTTATGGTGTCGCCAGTGGAGGGAGAACAACACTATGTGCCATCACTGTCAAAGCCCTTGGACTCTTCTGTGATGTTAACCTTGCTTTGAGGATACATACTTCGTTACAGGCAGCCCTTTCGTCATTGTGTCCCTTTTGTAATCAACTAGATTAAGGCACAGAAGAGACACCTTATGGCTGAGAGGGAGCCACATCACATCTCTCTAATTAGCAAACATCTCGTGCGTCTGTCCGTCGCCTGCCATGAGGGCCTCATTACCAGGCCTCAGAGTTTGCTGTACCTACATCGTTGTGTAAAATTGAAACCAGATGAAAAATCAAATGTTCCATGCAGCAGAAAAATGGATGCAAAATAAGGCCTGCGGAATTCTGGAGTGTTCTGTGTTGCCCAGGGTTTGCCACGTTGCCTCTCATAAGGAAAGGCCCGGAAACAACTCTGAATGAGGAGTCACTTCAAGAAACCACAAAAGAAAGAACTCAACATAATAAATACATCTTCTAAATGCATAGTACTCAGCATAAAAGGCCATGTGCAATTTGCGAATTAGGGACCCTACCAGACTGCGCCAGGTAAGGAGGTATCATGGATATCCCCCATGCTCTGACCAAGCTTGTTCCTCCAACCTTCAGAAAATGACATTGCCTTTTTTAGGAGTATTATTTTGATTTGAGAAGGCTCTTTTCTTGGCCAAGGAGAGGAAAGAAAATGTACAGTATTTACAGAAAACAAGGAGACCGCATTGTCCTTGAGTGTGTGTAGGGTGCACATTCTGTGCAAGAAAATTAAAAGTCTCTGCTTTCCATTCAGAAGCAATTACAGCATGTCTTTTATGGAGGCTGGAAAACAGATGCAGGACTCCCAGAAGTCTGAAGTGCAAAACAGAGGTGGAGACCAGAGCAAGATGCACCTCTGCGTGTCTAGAATCCTCAGGTCGTGCCCAGGCCTGGGCCCAGGGAACACACTCGTGTTTCCAGTTGTACGTGTGCTCTCTGAATTCCGTGGCCAGGCCCGCGTGAGATCTAATAGAACAGTTTGGGTCCAGAGGTCTCCCTAATTGGTGCTGCTGGTGACTGCTGCGTACCTGGAGGACGGTGGGAACCGGAGGGTCTCCACTGGCTGTTGGTGAACTAGTACCATCCACAGTTCCAGAGCTCTCCAGAGAAGCTGGGAAGTGGAGGCCACTGCCTGGGGTTAGTTCATGCCCAGTGTCGGCACATGTCCAAATGCTGGGCCGTCCAGTCTCACAGGCTCGCGCCATCTGGTTGAGCAAAGCAGGCTTGTTGGTGTTTTGGAGCAGCTAAGCACTTCCACAAACAGCCCTAAAGCTGCAAAGGCTTAACCTAGCGCGACGTATCGACTACTTTTTTGAAGTCAAGGCCCAAGTGCATCTCAATGGGGCTGTCGGCGTGTTCTTTGTACCTGTTCGGGAACCTGGGCTCCTCCCGGCTGTGGTCTCAACGTCGCTGGGACCTCTTCGTCTCCCCACTTGGATACAAAAGGAGGACCAGCGTATGTGGTGGGCGGGCCGAGCCAGGTTCGGAGGAGGTCCACTCCACTCCCGAGCACCTCTGTGGCCAGGACTCTGTTACCTCCACCCGCCGGCAGGAGGAGGCTGGGGAGCAGGCAACCTCAGAGCCCAGAGCCACATCAGTGGGTGGTGGCAGTCTCCGCCTGTCCTGTTCTGCTAAGGACAGGAAGGGTGATCTCCGCTGGACAGGGAGGTGGTCATCAAGTGAGCATGACCAGGGAGGCCTCTCTGGTGGCCCTACATGGCCTACAGTGGGAGTGACTCTTGCCACACAGGAGAGATTCTCAGAAAACAGAACGTCCCCCAGTGTAACCACCTCTGCCCCCCGGCCACCTTGCAGAGGGCAACCTGCTGGGTCAACCTTCCTGGGTGTCCCTGTCTTCCCTTCTCATCTCTGATGTGGTGGCTCTTGCATGTGGAAAACCTGTTCCCCTTGTGTTGGGACCTGCCACTGTGGGAGATTTAAGGACAGGGACAGCTGAAGAACACATGTGACGTTCTAGACACGGGGCCCTCCTTCCAGTCTGTCACTTATGGATATTGGTTTAAAGAAGTCTTTGTCTCTTAAAATAAGTTCTCAGTGCTCAGGATTAGAAGCAGCTGGAGCTCCCTGCAGCGGGCGGGGCCTTCGGATGTGCGTGTTTCCAGCAGGCAAGACAGATGCTCCGGAATCCCACGCATACCTGTCGTGCCAGTGGGGCCACATCCTCGGGCTGTCTGCCCTGGCAGAAGTGATGCTGGTCATGGGGCGGGCCCTGGACCACCAGGAGGCTCACTGCCGAGGAGCCCCTGCTGGGGACAGACCCGCACCTCCACCGTGGCTCTGCGGCTGGCAGGGAAGCCAGGACTCCAGGAGAATGGAGCGGAGCACCAGCATCCAGTGCCTGTTCTGGATGATTCTTTGGTTCAATTTAATGAAACTTTGAACCTTTGATCCAGAATTGGATATGACTGCTGTGGTGTGGAGTGGTATAGACATCTGTGTTTGTTATATCAGAGCAGCAAGTTGCGACACCCCACCGAAAGAAATTGGTTATATTTCTTAGGACTATTGTTGTTGTTTATCTCAATCACATTTATTATAAAGCGTGCATGTGTGTGTGTGTGTGTGTGTGTGTGTGTGTGTGTTTTGGGAGGACCTGGAGTTATATGATATGTAATTATAGAGGACCCCAAATCCTTGCCCTTGTAAACTCTCCCTTTACCTGCAGTGAAATCTAAGCTGGGGTTCTCGGGGGCACAGCTGGAGTCTGCTTTGCTTGTTGGTCACATGCTACTTTGTGGGTGCACCCTGAATACTATGATCCCCTGCGAGGTGTGCATCCTGTGTGACAGCATGTGTGGCCATGGAGGCTGGCGAGTGGCCTCTGGCGAAGTGCGTATGATGGGCACACATGGAACCTGACCTTTCCACTCCACCTGTGTGAATCGTCAGGCGACACTGTCTCAAGGTGTTCTCTCCCTAGGAAACCAGCTGTGCAGGTGGGTTTTTGTCATTCCCAGGGCCTTTGCTTTCATTTTGGACTCACCGGAAGCTTTGGGATGGGGCCAGGGGTACCCAGAGTCCAGGACTTGGTTGAGATGTATTGTCCTTGGATGGGACTGGGCATTCGGATCACCATGGAGCTACTGGGTCTCCATTCCTTTAAGAGAGAGGAACCTTGGTCAACATGTACCCAAGTCCTCGTTTTCACGTCTCAGCATAGGATTGCACCTGTGTCCAACATAGGAGTCTTGACATAGGATTGCCCTTGACATAGGAAATGAAGGATCAGCAGAAGCGAACGTCAGCGTGCCTCTCTGCTCAGCCGACCTTCTAGCTCCACACCCGCCACTTTTGCAAGCCTCTGCCTTTGCTGCCTTGCCTCCTGCTCTTGTGTTTCCCTCTTGGACTAGCAGCAGCTCTATTCTGCATCCTCAGCATCCCAAAACCCAGGCTGAAGGAGCTGCCTGCCACCTGGGACTTGGAGGTCTCTAAGCAGAAGGAAAAGGCCCCTGGAGGCAACAGGTTTTGCTTCTTGTCCTTGTGCTCAGAAGGGGCTGCCTCCTCCCAGACAGTTCTTTGGCAAGTTCAGGCTCAGGTCTGTCATTGTCAGTGCAGGGAGTTACAATCTTCCCACCACAAAGGGAAGCAAAGATCCCGATTAAACGCTGTGCTTACCTCTGACTCTGCTGTGCTCCTCTGGAAACCAGAAGTGGTTGGCTCTGGCCATTGGCAGCGGAGCCATGTGCCATGAGACAAAATGGCAGGTTCCGTCCTTCCTGATCCTCGCTGCCCTAGAGGAGAGCGAGAATCGTGGATGTCAAGAGATCTCCCAGGTATGAAGGGGAAAGAAAGCTTGTGGAAAGAGTAGCAAAGCATGAACTTGCAGGACCTGGAGCCCCCACTTCTTCATTTACTCCCAGCAAATCGGGACCCTGGTTTTCGGAACCCGAGATCTGCTCATTGCTTGTCCTTGGTTCCCTTAAACTTTTCCTTCTAGGACACTGAAAGGAGTCTGGTGCTTTCACCAGAACTCCAAGAGCTAAGATGATAAAATCAACCCGTAAAAGGTGAGGTTCGCCAGCCTCAAAGATGTGGGGATGTCCCCCCACCCACAATGCAGAAAAACAGAATTCAACTTCTTCTGGAACCTTGCTGAAAATCTTCTATGAACAGATTATAATCGCACACGGTAGCGGGCCACAGTGTGATGTTTTGATGTTTGTGTACAATTAGGTGTGATTAAATCAACTGGCGGACACAGCCAGTGACCTCCTCGCCTGTCGCTGTGGGGAGATACTTTGACACCCTCTTAGTTATTTAGAAATGTATAACATATTATTATTGACTGCCGTCACCCTTCTTCAAACTTTTCTCCCCCCCCCCCCCAAGCTTTGTGCCCTTTGATCCCTCCCTCCCCGCCCACTTCCTGTCCCCTGGTAATGGCTGTTCAGCCTCTTCCGCCACGCTTTCCACGGTTAGATCCCATGTGTACGTGAGATAAAGCAATATTTGCTTTTGTGCCTGGCTTATTTCACTTGGCATAATGTCCTCCAGTTGGATCCAGGTTGTCACCAATATCCCACCTTTTAAGGCTGAACGGTTTTCCGTTATGGATATATCTCCATGAACTCTTGGCTAAACACGGAAGAGAATTTGGCCTTGCCAATAGAACCAGCACAGCTTAAGGATAAGCCGGAGTGTCATTCACGCACCCACTGGCTCGGTCACCCGTGGCTGCATGTCAGGCGTCCCTGCGGGTCCTAGGGTCTGCCCCAGAGACCAGGACAACTCTGCTTTTGATGCACTTATATTCAAGTGGGTGACAGTTGATAAGCTGTCATCTCTTCCCTTGTATATTGGCTTATTTTAAAATATCTCTTGGTTGAGCCTTACTTACTGGAGACTCAGCACTAAGCAGAGGACACAAAGACACAGCCTTCACGGACATGCGATTTTCCTGGGGTGGAAATAGAACATACACTGAGAAAATGCGTCTGTAAGCTGTTGGGCGGTGCTGAGCACTATGATAAAAAATAAAGGTGGGGGGGTGGGGACACAGCATTGAGGGCCTGCACACAGAAGCAGGGAGGGTAACGTCTGGCAGAGGTTTCTCAAGGCTGAAGAAACTGTAAGCACAGAGCAAAGCACCTAGAAATACCGTCCAGAAAATCCATAGCTGATTGTTTGTGTACTGTACCTTCATCAGCAAAGCCAGCTATTGACTTAGCTTGAATGTGCTGGTTCCTGTGGGCACCGGGTGGATATTCTGTCTGCTGTGTGGAACATTCACCTGGACTCTTCCAGAAGGCCGTGGGAATACAGCCCCATGGAATTCCTCGCTGTCGGTTTTGGGTATTTTTCTTAATAGAATTTAAGTTAGTAATGTGCTCAATTTAGTTATTGCTTTTGGAGTTGACAATAAGGAATAAATTGATACATGATTGAAAACTTCTGTGGTTCTGCAGCTCTATAAATAAGTGCGGTTTGTTTTTGAAAAGATTGGAGCAGGAGGGTGGAGACGGAAGTTTGGTGAGGAAGTTGATTTCTGCACAGTGGCTCCATTGTCTAGGGAACTGAAGGCAAGTAAAATTTTCAGTTGGTCTGCGCTGATTTTGGATTCAGTTGCTTTAGCTTTTTTTTTTTTTTTTTCTTTCCCCTCCTAGGGAAAAGAAAGGCCATAAGGAATATGGAAACTTGATTAAGTTAACTTAATTGGGAGAGATTATGATGGGGTTATTAAACTTCTTTTGTAAAATACTTCATTTCTGATCCATTTGATGTTAAACTTTTTGCTCTTTGAAGTTGGAACAATCAGACTAATTCAATTTCTTATATGTGAAACCTATGGATATAAGAAAGATCCACTGAGTTAAAAGCTTCTAAGAGTTTCCGATTTTGCTCTGTGAAATTAGTGAGCTTCTTAAGAGCAGTTTTGCTTACAAATGCAGTTAGTGGCCAGATTTCTAGAATCTTCTGACCAGCAGTCACCACACAGAAGGACTGAGTCGTGCATCTGAATGGTGGTCAAATGTAGTGTTTTTCTTTACCTCTTATATTTCTACCTTGAAATGTGGGCCTTCAGAACAACGGGTATGGCAGTGTAGACCCCAGCCCGGAAATCTCATTTGCTCCCCAAGACCTAACAGACCCTCCTTCAAGGTCTGCTCTGTCCCCTCTTGCTGTCGGACATCAGTCCTGAGATGCAGTGGAAAGCAGGTGGAACTTAGAGTCCCACAGACCCAGGTTGAAGTCGAGCTGAGGTCCAGCTGTGAAAACTTCCTCAAGTTCTTTGCTAATTGCTTCCTTCATCTGCTCACCAGGGTAACGGTCTCCTAGTTAGAAGAATCAACGTAGTGATTCGCGCAAGGCAGTTAGCACAGTGCCTGGCACGTGGTGGACACCCATGACCTGTTGTCCCTTTGCAAATTAACTGGGCTAGGCCTCGCTATTCATGCTTCCTTGATCTTTCTCGGGAACCATCTCCACAGCTGGCAGCCTGAGGGCTGGATGTGGCCAAGAGAAGCATTTGGTTGAATGAACACTGGATTTAAAAATGTTTGGAATTTGTTGCAAGCATTCAAAAGTCAGGTTTTTATAGGAGAGTCTGGATTGCTGACTTGATTTGAAAATTGAGGCTGTCTGGCAGGGCCACACCTCCCCCTCTGTCCCCACAGGGCCATTAGGCAGCAGGAGCCAAGAAGTGGCTGCCTCCCTTAGGTAGAGATGAGTCTCTAGGCTCCCTTCTGCCCTCTCTGTTCCTGCCTGGGCCCTCAGGGCACCTAAGGTGTTGGCACTGCCAGTGTACTCATTAGAGTGGGTGTCCTGAGCAAATGTGTGCATCTCGTTTGTGTGGCATTGGGAAAGTGGGGGGCTCCCCACAGGCCTGGAGAGGTACTCAGGTCTGACG
Organism: Sciurus niger; assembly: GCA_020740815.1. NCBI lineage: Eukaryota > Metazoa > Chordata > Mammalia > Rodentia > Sciuridae > Sciurus > Sciurus niger. The sequence goes on from JAHUXG010012850.1 coordinate 19,772, forward strand.
AGGAAGCTAGTCCCTTTCGTACCTCTGAGCAGTCAGCAGGAGTCTGTTGGAGGAAGGCTATCTCTCTGATTAAGAATGCAGCCTTGGCAGCGTCAATCAAAGTGACATTTGGGCTGGGAGTTGGGACCCTGGGTCAGGTAGGAAGGTCAGCCCCCAGCCACTGCCCAGGGTAATAGATACACATTCAAGTCACCCTCAAGTGTGACATAGGCAAGCTCATTAGTGGCTGAGAGGCAATTAGTGCAGAACATCAACAGATATGATTGGCCAAGGGGAAGCCAGGAGCAAGGACAGGGTTCTCTGGATCAAAACAAAAGATGACAGTTCATTGCCAGACATCCTTTGGGAACAAATTAACCCTCTTCACCAAGGGAATTAAAGAAGTCCACCAATAGTCCTTTCCCCTGGCCGCCTCTCTTCAGAGCTCTCTCTCTTACCGGGTCTTCATCATCACCTGATAACTTGTCACAGCAGTGACCACAGAATTATCAATGGATACGCTGGTCTGTGAATTAGCAATATCTTTCCTTAAAATGCAAGGTTCCTGTTGATTAAGTTTCGAGATACCTAAAAAAATGCACATAAAAGATTTCCCAGCTTTTCTTCCTAAGAAATACATTCAAGACTTCTGGTTTAAATTCACTGAAGAAAGCAGGAAAAAAAAAAAAAAAGAGTAACATTTGATCTGTATTGTTCTCACCACAATTTAAGAGTCTACATTCAGCTACGAATGACATTTACAATTTTATAGGCCATTTGGTTCTTTTATTTGACCCAGATTTAGCTTAACCAGGTACATCAGGACTTTTTACAAGATCCCTTTAGTGGTTACTTTGATTTTTTCTTTCTTTTTTTTAATTCTCAAGGCATCAAGTCTTGCCTTGGTTTTAATAAAAACTCGAGTGCGTTGTCCGTTCACGTTCAAAACCAGTTCTCAGTGCGCGTCCTCCTCTCCGGGCTTGGTTGTGGACCATACATAACCGTGGCCCTGTCCTTTGGTCAGGGTCTTATGCAGTCACTTAGTTTTTACTGCAGGAGTGTAAAGTCATAAGAAGTGTCTACACTGTGCTCAGTTAGAGAACCAGACCTCTCCAGATGTCTTTGTGGCCACCACTGCCGCACACAAGAGGCAGCCTCAGGCCGATGGGCAACTCGGCTGCGCAGAGCCGGCGCGGCCAGGGCCAACCTGGAGCCGCAGGCTGGGAAGGGCACCTGCGTCCAGGGCCTCTGCGTGAGGCTTCTGCAGAGGCTTTTGCAGTGGTTAAAGAAGTACGACCGGTCGGAAGCAAGAGCTGCCAAGGCTGATGGTGCTTCCGGGGCCAAGCATGGTCCCCAGGGCTTGCTGTGTACCAGTGCATAGACGGTGCGCAGGCAGGGAGGTGCCCTGCCTCCCGTTTACAGAGGAGGCACTCGAGGCCCAGGGAGGTTAAAGGGCACCCTCAATTTAGTGTGTTCAGTGACATGGCAGAGCGTAGACTCCCCCCATCCCGGCGGATATTCCACACCTCGTACTTCCAGGGGGGTTTATTCCTTTGCTGTTTGTTTGTTCTGTGGTGCTAGGGATGGAGGCCAGAGCCTCATGCTGCCCAGTCACACTCTACCACTGAGCCACACCCCGTGGGCCCTGAGCCTCCTTCTAAGAGCAGAAGGAAAAACCAACAGCACAAACACCCGTTGATTCCCTGACCCAGTGGCCAACAGGGCTCTGAGGTGGGGTAGCAGTTTTTTGGGAAATGAATCGAAACCTCATCTTGTAATTGAATAGTAACCGTTTTATGAAAAGCTTTCTCAGTGTGTCATGCGCCCCCTGGTCTTGAAGAACGTACTGTCTAGTTATCCGTTCGTTCATTCACGTGGAGGACGGAACCCAGGGCTGCTCTCCCACTGAGCCCTTTACATTTTATTTTGAGACAGGATCTCAGTAAGTGACCGAGGCGAGCCTTGATCTTGCGATCCTCCTGCCTCAGCCTCAGCATCACTGGGATGACAGGCATGTGCCACCCCACCTGGCAATAATGTAAGCATCTTTAGGTCGTGTGGCAGCCTCCAGGAAGGACAGTGATGGTGCTGGTCTTCCAAGGGAGCTACTGGCTCAGTCCTCCTCTTTCAGTCTCTGTGTAGAGCCTGGAGCTGCTGTTGGGGTTCACAGATCTAGAGTTTGGGTGCTGGATGGCTTTCGAGTCTCCTGCCTGCTGATAGATCTTGGGCTACTGTTGAAGGTTGGGGCGGCTCCCCCACCCCTTGTTTCCTCTGATGCTCGGACCTTGGTACCCAGGTTTCACATCCACAGTGGACTTTATTCAGAAAACAGACGTCATGCTGCCGATGCACCCCGAAGTTAGACCTGGGGCGGCGGCCGGTTGCCAGGGCTGAACCGGTTGTGCAGACCTCTCTACTCCCCGCTGCTCGGCAGAACAGTGGTTCACGCAGAACTGACGCTGCACGAGGTATCGCTGGTGATCTGGCCGGGGTTTAAAGGGTGCTGGACGGGTGCGCAGGCCACCTGCTAAGGCAGTCCATTCCGTATGAGGTCTTGAGCACCTTGGGGAGGGTAGGTGCCAGGATTCTGGAACCAGCCCTCCGTGGACTCCGAGGGATGCCTGACTGCTGATCTGCGACCCGTCGTGAGACAGGAACGCAGCAACCTGGCTTGCCAAAGGAATGGAGGGAGTCAAAAAACAGGAGCAGGGTCCCCACAAGAAGGACGAAGCCAGGTCCTGCACGTGCCTTCCGCCCTCCCCAGCCCCAGCGTGTTGTGGTTTGTTTTTCCTTCTGAGGGAATTAATAGCAAATCCATCAAGATGGCGCAGTTGCAACCGGGCAGTTTGAAAAACACCTTTCCTGTCCAGCCCCGTTCCACCCCCTTGAGGACAAGCTCTGTCTTCCGGTTTCTGCATCTTCCCCCACCCCACCCGCCGACCCCCAGGACCTTTGCTTAATGAAGCACTTTGCAGATGATGGAAGATCACCTTGGTTGGTTGAATGGGAGTGGGTTATCCAGGCGGTACTGGGGAGCAGCGAGGCAGAAGGGACCCCAGAGGTGGCAAACACACGGGTCTTAGTGTGTGTGTGTTGGAGGGGTGGCAGGGGCACAGCAGCCCTGGGGACAGGCAGGTGTGTGCCCTGGCCCGGGTTCCATGTTGGCTCCTGTCCTCCATGAACACAGGGACATGCTGGTGGCAAAGTGATAACATGAACCGCTTCCAGTCTCTGACCAGGTACTGACCGGAAGCCCAGCCTGCCAGCTCTGGAGGGTTCTTTGTCAGTGTTTAGAAGCTTAATGAAGGAAACCAGCTTATGTGGTGGGGCTGGGGCTAAGGTTCTTTCCAGTAAAGATGCTTAGCCTTTGCTGGCTCCGTGGACGCCAGTTCAGCCTCCTTCCACCGGGACAGAACACACAGCAAACTGCCGATCGCGTCGGAGTCTGGTGGAACAGACGCGGGCTCCCCTCGTGGGCGGCGTCTCCCGCAGCGTTGTAAAGCAAATCCACGGTGACCGCTGTAGTTTCTTCTTCCTTCCCTAAAGATACTCAGGCCTCTCTCTTTTCTCATGGTTACTCCTTTGCCCCCCACTGCAAAAGGCGTGGGTACCAGACATCAGTGCCAGATTCTGTGCAAGAGATGCAGGTCTTTACCAGGAACCCCCAGATTCCAGTTGGCTTATTTCACCAGCCTCTGAACACGGTTCATTTTAATGTTTTCTTCCAATGCCACGAATATTATTAAGAAGGCAGCCGGAGAGAGAGCCCAGAATGGTATTGAATGTTGAATTTAGCAGAATTATTTATTTTTTTTATTTATTTGGTGCTAGGATTGAACCCAGGGGTACTCCACCACTAAGCTACATCCCCAGTCCATTTTTAAAAATTTTATTTGGAGACAGGGTCTCACTGAGTTGCTTAGGGCCTCACTAATGCTGAGGCTGACTGTGAACTCGCGACCTTCCTGTCTCGGCCTCCCGAGCCGCTGGGATTACAGGCGTGCACTACGGTGCCCAGCTGAAGTCAGCAGAATTTGAAATCATCCTCGATACTTTATAATCACATGTTAAGTAGGATCCAAGGGCTGAGTAATCCTGAGTCATCTGCTGGTTCTTGACAGCTTCCCCCGGGAGCCTCTGTTCTTCCTTGGGCAGAAACTGGGTCACGTTGTCTTTTTTAGCACTGATCTACTCTTCACAGAGTTCTGAACACTCTATGCTGTCTCTCGTCCTCGGGGTGACGGCTTGCAGCCTGCCCCCACCCCGCCATGGCCCTTATTGCCAAGGAAAGGTTTTCTCCGCAGTTAGTCTCCAGACTCCACAGGAGGCTTCCCTCGCCGTGGGAAGGGACACCAGGTAGTTGCGCTTTCCTGGAGCCCTGGATGAAGGCAGGACGGGGCATTTGAAAGATTACATCGTGGGTGTTCTAAACAGGTGCTCAGATGCCAGTCTGTCAGCAGGTCTGAGCCAGGAGGAACCCGAGGCAGCCCGTCGGTAATCTGCAGTAACCTCTTCAGCCTCCTTACTCTGTGCTGGGCGGCCCTGGGCCTCGGAGCCCACTGCCCTTTGACCGTGACCTCTCCAAGGGTGATTCTTCTGGGTTGATCAGGTGTGGACGTAAGCCCAGGGGCTTTGGCTGTGCCTGCAGGGCGACTTTGCATGCCTGCTCCCTGGGAGAGGAGTTGCTCATTGGTCATGTTTAGCCCAATCTGAATAAATGGGAGTTTATTTCCGTCACCGAGGTTTTAGGTCCAGTGGTCTCTCTGGGTGGCCTGGGACCTGGCCCTCGGGAGGTGGTACTAGTTCCTCTGGTCCTTCTGAGGCCCTTTACCTAGATAGCGCTCTCCACAATTAGAAGTGGACACACTCTTTACACAATTGGTTAAACAGCCCAAAGAAAGACAGCTGCGTTCCGGAGCCGCTTTATTCAGGTGTCTGTTTCCCAAGCTCGGAATGTGGTTTTTTCCCTGTCCTAGATTCAGGAATCGGACGTGACAGGCTGATGCTCGGGGTCTAGTACAGACGGAATGTCTGATTCCTCGTATGGTGTCACAGAGGATCTGGAAACTCTTAGGAAGCCTGCTGGCGTGGCGTGCACTGCAAACTCACCCCCTCGGCTCCGCTGCCTGGTCCCCTGAAATCAAAAGAGCTGTTCAAGTGAACTCTCCTCGCGGAGAGACCCCGGAGGGAGGCGCACCCTGGAGGTAGAGCTGTTGACTGCTCTGTCTCCTGGGCTGCAGGAGAAAGTAAGCAGGGGAGTCCCGTCCCCGTGCCCACCTGGGGCCCTGTTCCCTGGTCACTGGGCTCCAAGTGGGTATGTCATCCCGATGGCCTAGAAGAGCAAACCCGAGGTGTGGCTGGAGACCTCCCGTGCACCTCATCCTCCCGTCATAATCCAAGGGACGTGTCTCCTGCCATGGCTAGTTTTCCAGGGATACGCCACATGCTCCCTCCCTGCCTGTTCCTGGCTCCAGCAAGGCCGGGTGGAATCAGGACGAGAGAGTAGTGTGCTCGGTGATGCTGGTGGACCCAGGGCTCAGGAAACTGAGGGTCCCCGCTTGCCTTAAAACTTGAAGGAAATTGTTGATATCGTCCCATTTCCTTATCTGTGAAATGCGCGTAGGGCTGCTTCATGGGTTCCTCTGAAACTCTGACGTATATCAGCGTTCACTGATTTCACAAGAGGTCCTTCAGCGTGGCTGTGCTTGGCATGGTGGGTAATTGTGCTCATTTATGAAATTCTCGTTGTCTGCCAGGGGTCATATTAAGTGCTGTGCTTGGTTTCCTTCATCATATTTGATTTTTTAGTCATGAGCTAGGTACTGTCAAACTGCCTGCACAGAAGACATAGAGCCCATTGCCCAGAGAGGTTTAGTCACTTGCTGAGGTCACACAGCCAATGCATGGTGGAGCCAGGATGGGGGCCCAGCAGTCCTTCTCTAAGCCTGTATTGTCACCGTGATATCATGAAGTCTGATGCCCTCCTGACTCACTGCTCTCAGAATCCCACAGTGCAGTGGAGAAAGGACAGAAATCAAGCCAACCCAGTGCCCTGTGCCGAGCACTGTGAAAGAAAGAGACCACATGAGCTTAGCCTGTGGAACCCAGGAAGGAAAACCCCCCGGAAGGCAGGAGATCTAGAAAACGCAGCCACAGGACGAGCGGGCAGCAGCCTGGGCAGCACAGGGAACCCTGTGCGTGAGCCTGCAGGTGAACACGCGCCTTGGGGAAGGATACTTCACGCTTAAAGAACATTCACGACCCGCCAAAAAACGAGTCTGCAGCTGCCCCCGTAGATTAAGGCTCTTCTCTCTCCTTTTGGGGATGTTCATGTTTGCAAGCATTTCGCGAGTCCTTCCCCACCCCCAAATCTGGGAAAACAGAAGGCAGGGGAAGTTTTGAAGCAGTGCCTCCAAATATTTCCTTAGTGGTCTTTTAAGGGGCTTGGTTCCTTAGAACCAGACATCTGTTCAAAAACATGTTCCTCTGCCTTCCTCTCCTCCTAAAAAAAAGGCTTTATTCATAACTCGGAGCAAGGAAGTCCTCAAAGAACCTCACCTGCCAAACATGCGAGTCATCAGATGGATGAATGCTGATTTATTTTGCTCTGAGCAAGATCTTGCAGCCCTCCGAAAGGGTTTCATGAAAAACCTTTCACGTCTTTACCATATTTTTTGATTCTACCATATGAGGCATTATGTATCAAGCAACTATTAAAATCATTTCCCTGAGATTATTGAAATAATGCCTCATGTCCCTCAGTGGTTCGTCTTACCTCCAGAGACACACCGACTGTTTTCCCAAAATGTAAACCAGGATTACGTTCCCTCTTAATCTGCATGCCTGGCTAGCAATGTCACTCACCTCTGCTGTTCCTTTGTAAATGGAAATTAATTAAACTGGAGCTTGCCAGTGCAAACATACACTTCTAAATATAGATTTCTGTTCTATAGCCCTGTCTAGGAAAAAAAAAAATCCTTTTATTAGACATCGCTGACCTCACATCAAAGCAGAAGGAGAAGGCCAAGTTCTCTTTCATTTTTCATAACGCGGCTTTCTGATCTCAGAGGCGCGCACCTGACCAGGTTGCTTGCCGCACACGCAGCCTGCCAGGGGTGGCCGCAGGGGTCAAAGCCTGCTTTCAAGGTCACTGTGTTTTCTGGACTTGATCTGTTTAGAGGGCCTAAATTGTTAATCAGAGGGAATGCGAAATCTCTCTCTGGTTTCCTCCGACTGCTGGTGGGAATTTGCATCACTACTTGGAAAGCCTTTTAAAAGACTGCTTTCTAATTGTGTCAGGTAGACCAGTTTTCTCTTTCCTACTTGGCTCAAACTAAACCAGCGGACATCCAGACACTCGATAACCCGGACTATTAAAAGAGAAGGTGGTGTGTTGCCCCTGCCTTCCTGTTTTGCAATATTATATGTCGAAGTAAAAGCCCTGCCTTTCCAGATCCTTCCCACACACCCTGAATGCAAACACCTGGTGGAAAGAGAGGTCGCAAGGAAAGGGAACCCAGCTCCCTGGTACGTGCTGGTAAGAAACGGTCACAGTGTGGGAACTCTCCGTTAGCGATGGATAAATTCCCTACTTGAACTCCTGGGCTCCAGACTGGTCTTCCAGCCCCCCTGGATCCTCTGCCAGGTCTCAGGAACGCGTTCCCTCCTTGTTCATTTCCTGCTGCTTTTCCAAAAGCCTCTGCTTCCTTTCTGCCAGTCGCATCTAAATGAAAGCAGCTTCCAGAAGGCCCTGGCCAGCAACGTCTGAGCACGGGAGGGTGGGTCTCGTCCTGCTGAGCTACGTGGAGACGGGGGTCTGCTCCAAGCCCTTCCGTCACTGAACTTTGTGTTGCTGGAGTCCTAGAGAAAGAAGAACACGGTTTTAGGAGTCTTGACAAACCAGGCTTCACCACTCGCCTCAAAGATACACACAGAATAAGAGTCAAGAGGAAAGGAAATTAATATTCAGTATGACCACGCTGGGAAGGCAGGTGGGCACCCGGCACCCTCCGCCCTGCCTTCAGGGGCTGCTGTGGGCTTCGGGTGTAGGTAGGGGAAAAGCCAGGCCTGGCACAGTTCAGACTGTGGCCCGGTCGACAGACGCCCTACATTACTAGGCCTACACCCAAAGCTGAGAAGGAGTTGGACCCAAAGTTCAAGGGAGCAAAGGGAGACAGATACAAAATGCAGGTGGGGAAACCAAGTTTTCTTCCTGGTTTTAGTTAGCCATTGCGTATCTGCAGGCCCAAGTGAAGATTCGCCCTCTAAGCCCCTGTTATACTTGGATCTCGAACCAACTATTCGGTGTTTGTGGATGTATTCTGAAGAGTTAGGAGCCATATCCTTTTATAACATTCCTTGTGTTGCTCAGTAAAACATTGTGCTTTTTTCCCTTCAGAGAATCACTGTGCATTGCATTTGCAGTTGGAGATTTTACGTGTTTACATGTACATTTGCACATGTATGTGTGCACAGACACATAGCTCTTATAATTGATAGCTACGTAAGTATGTAGTTTTATTGTTTATGCTAAGCTTTTTTGAGATAGCCTATCATTTCATCTCTAGGTAATGAAAACTCTGTTTCCAATATCCCTGCCTTTACTGTTTTTCTTTTTTTCTTATCATATTTCATGGGCTGGAACATCAAACTCTATCACAAGCATCTCACTTTTCATTTAGATGCAGATAATTGAGGTCTGAATGGATTCATAGTTACTAATTTTGTACTAGAGTAGTAATTCAACTCTTATCATTACACATACAAACTGCAACCTGATATAAGTAATTGATTTTAGATGCAAATTTCAAACAGCACATCTTCCACAAAGTGACATATTCCTCCAAGGACAATGAGGTCAGTTGTTATAGTTCCATTTATCAAATGATTACGAGATGCCAGAAACCTGGTGAAGAGGTAATAATTCTCTGTATTATTTAATTCCCACAACTATCTTCTGAGAGTAGGTCATATCATTTGCCCATTTTGCTGCTGGGGAGACCGAGGCTTAGAAAATGAGCAACCTATTAGACCTTCTTATAGGCTGGTGATGAATGCAGGCTCTATTCCTTGGATCATGGAACCTACTCCCTTATATCTCCATAAGGCTTCAATGTGTCCCAAGCTAAGTTGAAATCTTTCTTGTTTTCCTGTCAGGAATTGGATCATGAAGATCTCTGTCGTGAGCAAGGTGGTTTTCTGATGCATAGCTCTATGTAGCTCCCCGCTTGGTCTGGCCAGAGAATAAATGTTCCAGGCTTGGTGGCGTGCGCTATTTCTGTCCTAATTTCTCAGTTCTGCTGTAACAAATGCAGACATTGCTGATAGGAAAGTGAGTGGGTGTGTCTGTGTTCCAATAAAAGCCTTATTTATGGACACCCAAATTTGAATTTCATAGGATTTTCACATGTCACAAAGTATTAGCATGACCCCAGCCATTTGGAAGCTCAGAAGCCTCACAAAGATGGCCTGCAGGCCAGATTGCACTCCCTGGCCGGAGTTTGTCAGGCAGAGAGTCTGAGAACTCTGGGCAGTCATATTGGGGTGCGTGGGACAGCGTGGTTCCCAGTCTAGTTGGAGAGGCGCACCAGGAAGGCAGTGGCTGACGCAGCGACGGACAGCAGAATGTGCAGAATCGTCCAGCCCCGAGCCTCATGCCGTCAGGGCCTGCCTGGCCCCTTCCCCGTGTCTCGCAGGGGGCTGAGGGTTCACTGAGACTCCTCAGTCTGCAGGTCAGATGACGGAGTTCCTGGTTCTGCACTGCTGTGCTGGAGGCGCTTCAGAGACCGCAGAGGAGCAGCCAGCCCAGCATCTTTTTAATCCGGCGCCATCTGCCCGCCCACCCCTCCCAAGTGCACATTTTGATCCTCTGAAGCCTGGCTCCGCTCTCCTCAGCTGATCTCAGCTCCTCCAAAATGAGGATCACCAGGCACCGAGGGGCCGCACCCTGGCCCCAGAAGCGGGAAGCCCTGCTGGAGGCCCAGCGCCGGGCAGCCCTCGGAGCGGCTGCGCCCTGGCCCGCGCAGTCCCGAGGGAGCAGATGCCGTGACAGCACCTCCCGACTCTGCTGGCTGACACGTGGAGCTGGAGTGGAGCTGCACCCAGCCCTGCCAGGGGCTCTTCGCCTGTTCCAGCTCCCCGGCCACCAAGCCAGGTGCAGCACACGCCTTTCCTGGCCCTGTTCTTCAGACCTCCTCCCGGGCCCTGTCCCCAGCCCGCTGGTTTTCCCGCTGTTGGCAACCCCAGCCCCAGCGATCCTATCTTTGCTTAGCGTTCCATTAGCATCTGGGTGCCGGTGGCCTCGGAAGCAGTGTCCCCAGCCAGGCCTGCGCTGTGGCTTCAGGCTTCTCCCTCCCGCTGCCCACCTGGGAGCTGATCTGCTCTTTACCAAGACCTCCCGCCCCGCTCCCTCCTGGCCTGTGCACACGCGCGTGCACACACGGTGGGTGCCCGTGCTGGGTTAGAACCAGGGAGTCCCTCGCGCTCTCTCATTTTCCTTCCTCGCCCTCTGCCAGTCAGACCCGTGTCTGGAGTCAGGGTTGGGCCATAAAGACAGCGTGGATTCCATTCGAGGCTGCTTTCCCTTGGACTCCCTGTCGACACAGCTCGTTAGCAGTCCTGAGGGTGGACAGGAGGCAGCGAGGCCACTCGGGGCTCCCCACTGCCTCTCTCCCAGCGAAGCCGGCGCCGCTGTGCCTTTCCAGGTCACGGCTCAGCCTCAAGGCCCAGC